>CM077160.1:158873010-158958010 GCA_039583875.1 Platanthera guangdongensis | reverse complement strand
GAATCCCTGCGAACCTGGTCAAATGAGAGAACTCTCTCTGATACTCGATCACCGATCTAGTCCCCTGCCTGAGGTTCAAAAACCTCTCCTCCAAGGCATCTCTGTCCGTAGCAGAGACGAAATGATCCAGAAATACATCGCCAAACTCCTCCCATGATATCTCTGACAGCTCCCAGTCCGCATATGTAGACTCCCGCACTGATTTCCACCATCTCTTCGCATGAGCCTCTAGTGCAGAGGTGGCTAGAGGTACTACCTCGCCGACCGGGCAGCTGATGCCTGCTAAAATCTCGTGTATGGCCTCCAGCCATTCCTCCGTCTTTACTACATCCTCTGTCCCACGGTACGTCGGTGGGGACAGGCTCTAGCTTGGAAACATACTAGTAGGGGGAGGAAAAATCTACCTCCCCCCAGTGGCCCTCTTTTGGGGGGGGGTGCGACAAGTTGGCTGACTCCCGCCCCGTCCCGATAGGTGCCTGGTGGCCTGGCGGCCTGGCGGCCTGGCGGCCTGGCGGCCTGGCGGCCTGGCGGCCTGGCGGCCTGGCGGGGCGAGATCGGCCGGGGGCCGGGGTCTCGCCCTGCCCCTTCTTGCTTGGCGGCCTGGCTGGGCGAGACCGGCCAGGGGCCAGGGTCTCGCCCCCGCCTCTTTCTAGCCTGGCGGCCTGGCGGGGCGAGACCAGCCGGGGGCCGGGGTCTCGCCCCGCCCCTGCCCCTTCTTTTCTTGGCGGCCTGGCGGGGCGAGACCGGCCGTGGGCCGGGGTCTCTCCCCCGCCTCCTTTTGCTTCGAGGCCTGGTGGGGCGAGACCGGCCGGGGGCCGGGGTCTCGCCCCTACCCCTTTTTGCTTGGCGGCCTGGCGGGGCGAGACCGGCCGGGCCGGGGTCTCGCCCCCGCCTCCTCTTGCTTGGCGGCCTGGAGGGGCGAGACCGGTCGGGGGCCGGGGTCTCGCCCCGCCTCCTTTTGCTTGGCGGCCTGGTGGGGCGAGACCGGCCGGGGGCCAGGGTCTCTCCCCTGCCCCTTCTTGCTTGGCGGCCTGGAGGGGCGAGACCGGCCGGGGGCCGGGGTCTCACCCCCGCCTCTTTTTGCTTGGCGGCCAGGTGGGGCGAGACCGGTCGAGGGCCGGGGTCTCGCCCCCGCCTCTTCCTGCTTGGCAGCCTGGCGGGGCGAGACCGGCCAGAGGCCGCGGTCTCGCCCTTGCCCCCCCTGTTTTTACCGTTCTGCCCCCCGGCGTTGCTGTTTTCTATTGGCCCAAGGTATATTGGGCGTAAGGGTTTTTCGGTCTTTTTGGTCCATGGGATTTGGAAAACTATAAATAGACCCCCTTGGGTGCCTTTGGAGGGGAGACTTTTTTTATCTTCCTCCTCCCTTAACTTCTTCTTGGTAGAGTAGAGAGAGCTCCTCTAAGGAACCTTAGCTCAGGCATTGGCTAGGGAGGGGAAGTGCTCAGGTAGCCTTCCGGGTGTGAGGTGGGACCTCCGCGCTAGAGCCGAGGGTCTGTTCCTAGCTTCTTAATCCTTTGGTCCGTGACGTTCTCTTGAGTGTAGTAGGTGTGAGGTCACCCCTTTCTAGGGACCCCGAACTCCACAGAGGCCATTTTTGGTTTCAACACTTTGGTGCGGTGAGCGTGGAGAGTAACCACCACAGAAGATCTCGGGAGAGTGTCATGACAGGAGGTCAAGGTGGTAGTGATGATCTTGGCGAGCTCCCCAGCCCAGGACCTTTTGTGGGGAGGCAAGAGTTCATGGCCTCCATTCAAGGCGTCATGGAGATGCTGCGAAGCATTGTTCCTCAGGGTGGCAGCTCCACCCAGACCCCCCAGGAGTTAGCTCCTCCCCTTCTCGACGAGTCGACTCGCGGGGGTCTAGGCGAGATGACCCCAGCAGGAGGAGAAGGAAGTGCACCAGGGAGAAGGCCCGAGAAGGAGAGGATGGGAGATGGGGTCGAGCGAGACCTCACCGGCCGGGAGTTATTCTCCATCCCAGTGAGTGCCAACCTCCCAGGCGAGCAGGTCGCGCGAGTGGAGGCAGTGAGACCACCCCTTACGGGGTCACCCTTCAGCGAACTGATCATCTCAGCTCCCGTCCCCGAGGGGTTCCGAGAGCCTGACATGGCTTACTATACTGGGAAGGATGACCCCGTCCATCATCTGCAGTGGTTCGAGGATGCCGTCTCCATCAGGATGATGACGGATGCGTTCAAGTGTCGTCTCTTTGCGATCACGTTGAAGGAGAAGGCAAGAGACTGGTTCCATCAACTCCCTCCGAAGTCGATCTATGGGTTCGAGGACTTGAGCCAGAGCTTTCAGTTTCGCTTCTCCACCTCCAAGAAAATGAAGAGGATTCCCGAGTCCATCTTCCTAATAAGGCAGGGGGCCGAGGAGGCGCTGACCTGTTACGTAGACAGGTTCCAAGAGGAGATCCTGGAGGTCCAGGAGATGCCAGGGTATGCTCTCCAGATGGCCTTCACCGTTGGGCTGAAGGAGGGCTTCTTCAAGATAAGCTTGACCCGGAAGGCCCCCCTTTCCTTCGAGGAGCTGATGGAAAGGGCAGCAGAGGTGATTGCCATGGAGGCAGCTAACCCGACATTTGTCAAAAAGTTGGCAGAGCTAACAGAGACGGAGTCAAAGGAGAAAGATGGCTCAAGACATCATGAAGGAAGAAGGAGAGAGGAGCAGAGAGCTCAGGAGGGTCCAGAGCCAGGTTGGAGACAGCAGAGAGGACCCGTTCAGGGTCCGGGAAGAGGTTACGTCCAAGATGGGGGGAACTTCCATGGGGGCCAAGGGAGGTTCAACTTCCAAAGGCAAGCCCCTATGCAGCTCCTCCCCCCACCACAACAAGCGATGGAGATTGGTCGAAGGGAGAGGAGGAACCGCCAGGGAAGGAGAAGGGTCAGGGTAGAGTTACCCTACTGTGACTTCCACCAGGTGGAGGGGCACGCCACGACTACCTGCCCCGAGTTCCTGGAAGTGAGGGGGGCGAGAGTCCCTGCCCAGCCACAGCCACCAGTGCAGGTTGAAGAGGTTCTGCCCAGAGAAGGGGGGGATGATGTGTGTGAGGACCGGGTCGATGTCAGACCTCGAGGCGGTATAGCGGAGATCCATGGTGGAGTGGGGATCGAGGCCACTCGGAAGGCAAGACTCCATGTGATGTACCGACGGAGCGTCGCCTCCATATACCAGACCCCGCCCCAGGAGGAGAAGATCACCTTCTCGGTGAAGGACCTGCCGGATTATGAAGATCCGTTTTGCGATGCGCTGGTCATCCAGACGGCCATCGAGGGCTACTCCATCTCCCGGATCTTGGTTGACAACGGGAGCTCCGTCAATGTCGTTTTCAAGAAGGCGTTTGACGAGATAAAGGTAGAGTCAAGGAGGGTGTTGGCCTCAGACGGACCCCTGTTCGGATTTTCACGGGAGAGGAAGGAGGTTGAAGGTGGAGTAGGACTCCAAGTTAAATTGGGGGGAGTCTCAAGGAACTGCCAGTTCGTCATTGTTGACGCTCCAAGCAGCTACAACGTCATCTTAGGAAGGACCCTCATCAGCGCCTTCCGTTGCGTGCCGTCTTCCTTCCACCAATGCCTCAAGTTCAGTTCAGGAGGGATCCAGGTCAGAGTCAAGGGAGACTCCAGGATGACAAGATAGTGTTATGTCACGGCCGTCAACACCATCTCTTGGTTGTCCAAGGCAGAGGAGATGGAGAAGATCATGCAGAGCTTGAGCAAGATGGAAGTGTCCGAGGAGAAGGAAGTGGAAGACGGCCATCATGCCCAGGCCCCCTGAAGAAGCCTCGCCTTGAGGGAGTTTTTTTCCTTTTTCTTGTCTTGTAACAAGCGCTACCCCTGACCGGCTGAGTCAAGGGACCATGCAACCCATTTTTTCCCGTTTGAGGACGTAGGATTTGGTAAGGTTTGATTGAGATGCCTAGTCCTTTTGCTCCGAGACGGTCCCGCTGCCCAGGCTCTCACTAGCTGGGCAGGGTCGGTGGAACCTCTCGTGGATGCCTAGAGGTCTCACCTCGAGATGGATTCCGCTGCCAGGCTCCCACCTAGCTGGCAGGGTAGGTTGATCTCTCAGAGGGTGAGTTAGGTCTCATCTCGAAATGGATTCCGCTGCCAGGCTCTCACCTCGGAGGGTGGGGTAGGTTGATCTCTCGGAGGGTGGGGTAGGTCTCACCTCGAGATGGATTCCGCTGCCAGGCTCCCACCTAGCCGGCAGGACAGGTTGATCTCTCGGAGGGTGGGGTAGGTCTCACCTCGAGATGGATTCCGCTGTCAGGCTCCCACCTAGCTGACAGGGCAGGTTGATATCTCGGAGGGTGGGAAAGGTCTCACCTCGAGATGGATTCCGCTGCCAGGCTCCTACCTAGCTGGCAGGGCAGGTTGATCTCTCGGAGGGTGGGAAAGGTCTCACCTCGAGATGGATTCCGCTCCCAGGCTCTCACCTAGCTGGCAGGGCAGGTTGATCTCTCGGAGAGCGGGGTACGTCTCACCTCGAGATGGATTCCGCTGCCAGGCTCTCACCTAGCTGGCATGGCAGGTTGATCTCTCGGAGGGTGGGGTAGGTCTCACCTCGAGATGGATTCCGTTGCCAGGCTCTCACCTAGCTGACAGGGCAGGTTGATCTCTCGGAGGGTGGGGCAGGTCTCACCTCGAGATGGATTCCGCTGCCAGGCTCCCACCTAGCTGGCAGGGCAGGTTGATCTCTCGGAGGGTGGGAAAGGTCTCACCTCGAGATGGATTCCACTGTCAGGCTCTCACCTAGCTGGCAGGGCAGGTTGATCTCTCGGAGGGTGGGGTAGGTCTCACCTCGAGATGGATTCCGCTGTCAGGCTCTCACCTAGCTGATAGGGCAGGTTGATCTCTCGGAGGGTGGGAAAGGTCTCACCTCGAGATGGATTCCGCTGTCAGGCTCCCACCTAGCTGGCAGGGCAGGTTGATATCTCGGAGGGTGGGAAAGGTCTCACCTCGAGATGGATTCCGCTGTCAGGCTCTCACCTAGCTGGCACGACAGGTTGATCTCTCAGAGGGTGGGTAGGTATCACCTCGAGTTGGATTCCGCTGCCAGGCTCCCACCTAGCTGACAGGGCAGGTTGATCTCTCAGAGGGTAGGAAAGGTCTCACCTCGAGATTGTTGGGTACATTGGTCAAATGTACCTGATTTGAAGAAGCCTCACCCAACTCAATGATATACATCATAATGTATTTGATGTATGTTGAGTTTACTTGTGTAGGATAAGTAATCACTGGACTGAAGCAAAAAGTTTCTAAGTCCATGTGTCGACACCCAGAGGGAAAGTGTCGACACTTAAGAAAGCTTGTGTCGACACCCAGACAAGTAGTGTCGACACTTGGAGTCATTGTGTCGACACCTGGGATGCAGAGTCGACACCAGACAGAAAGTGTCGACACTTGGAGCTGTGTCGACACTCAGTGAAGAAAAGTGCCGACAGAAAGTGTCGACACAAGGAGCTGTGTCGACACCCAGTGAAGCTGTGTCTACACCAGAAAGTGTCAACACTTGGAGCTGTGTCGACACTCAGCAAAAGTCTGCAGAGACTAAGTTAAAGTGTCGATACTCAGAACAATGTGTCGACACTCAATAGAAGAGTCAACACATTAAGTATGTGTCGACACCCAGCACAATGTGTCGACACACAACCAGAAGAGTCAACACATGAAGTAAGTGTCGACACCCAGCACAATGTGTCGACACTTAGCTAAAGACTCTACACTTGAAGAAAGTGTCGACACAAGGAGCTGTGTCGACACTTAGCAAAGATCAGAAAGATCAACAAAATTATTCTAAGTACAAGTGTCGACACTAAGGGAATGTGTTGACACTCAGCTGAAGTCCCAACAAGAAGAAGGTGTGTCGACACAAGGAGCTGTGTCGACACTCAGCAAGTATCAACATAGAAGACTATGTGTCGACACCAAGAAGTAGTGTCGACACTTGACAGATTCAACACAAGAAGATGTGTCGACACAAAGGTGATGTGTCGACACTTAGAAGAGTTCAGCAAAAGCTAGAAGAACAAGTACTTGTGTCGACACTCAATTTTAGTGTCGACACATGCAGAAGAAACTGTGTCGAGACATACAAGGAGTTGTGTCGATACCTTGTAGACTTGTGTCGACACTTACACAGCATGTGTCGACACTTGGTCTATAAGTGTCGACACTTAAAGACAGAAAGTCTCGACACTTTCAGACAGTTAGAGATTTTCAAGAAATGACTGGATGACTTGACAGCTGCCGTTCCAGCCGGTCTACAACACCTGTCAGAGATATCAGAAGTCAGTTATGGACCGGACCAGCCGGTTACCATGAAGAAGGCCTATAAATAGGCACCTACAGTTTACAGAAACGGTTGTTCAAGTGGTTGACAAAGTGGATCACATTGTTGAAGAACAAGTTATTAAAGTGATACACAGAGTATCAAATCAAGAAGATCTTGCAGTCCAAGTGCAGATCTAAGAAGTTGGAGAGAGAGGGCTCCATCCAAGAAATCAGCCTCTGGAACTAGGCTGAGAAGAAGGATTCAGATTCATTCTGGATCTTAAGTGGCAGAGGTCAAGGAACTACTGCAGGAGGATTCAGTCTTATTCAGTTCTACTCAAGAAACTTTGAAGAAAGCTAAGTCAGATTGAATCCAGCTGAGTTCTTCCAAGAACTCATCAAGAAACTCTCAATTCCCCTCTTTTATTTCTGAGTTGTAGAGTTAATATCTGTAATACATTTTTAACTTGTAGGATCCTTTGGATCTGAGTGAATTGTAAGCCTATATTTATAAAGGCTGAGGGTAGGGCTTGAGAGCCTGAGTGTAGGAGATTGAGATCTCTGAGTGTAGGCCTTGTTGGCTGAGTGTAGGCCTTGGTTGGCTGAGTGTAGGACTTGGTTGGCTGAGTGTAGGCCTTGATTGGCTGAGTGTAGGCTTTGGGATAAAGCTGAGTTGTAAGGCTTTGGGCCTGAGGTGTAGGAACCAATTTGGGTTCTGAGACAGTGGAGGAGTTTGGCCGAATCTAGTACACTGCTAGATAGGCGAAGAGGGAAAGTGGATGTACCCATATCTTGGGGAACCACTATAAACCACTGTGTATGCTGTGCTGTGCTGTGATTGTTGCTGTGCATGCTGTGTGTTAGCTGTGATAAAATAGTTAGTATTCTGTGATATAACTGATTTAAGTTTAAAAAGGATTAGGTCACCTATTCACCCCCCTCTAGGTGTTTAGGTACCATATCTTTCAAGTGGTATCAGAGCCAGGTTCCTCAAAAAGGACTAACAGTCTAAGGAGATCCTATTTGGCAGATTCAGTGTAAGGCAAAACACAGATTCAAGAAATTCAAGAAAATCAAGAAACATGGGTTTCTCTGAGAATCACAAGGAATTGGGTTCCATGAAATTACCCATATGCAGGAAAGAGATCTTTGGGGTCTGGAAGGAAAGGGTAAGGCTATTTATGGAGGCCTCAGACCCTAGAATCTACATCACAGTAAAGGAAGGGCCTTATGTGCCCATGAAGATTTCAGTTTTAGATGCAAATCAGAGAACTCCAAAGGATTTCTCTGAGATGACTAAGGATGAGATTGTCCTAGCCACAATGGACTAGATGGCACAGAACATAATAGTGAGTGCCATTGATGATGCAACTTTTCAGAATCTTATACACTGTAAGACAGCCAAGGAGATGTGGGACACTCTTATAGTGTATATGGAAGGATCTGAAGAAGTGAGACAAGATAGAAAATCCTTGCTAAATCAGGAGTATGAGAGCTTTAGACAAGGAAAAGGTGATAGCATAACT
The DNA here is from genome assembly GCA_039583875.1 of Platanthera guangdongensis. Taxonomy (NCBI): domain Eukaryota; kingdom Viridiplantae; phylum Streptophyta; class Magnoliopsida; order Asparagales; family Orchidaceae; genus Platanthera; species Platanthera guangdongensis. The sequence continues at coordinate 158,950,210 of CM077160.1, read as the reverse complement.
GAGTGCTACAAGAAGTTCTACAGAATAGTTAATGAACTCATGTCTTATGGAAGAGAGTTCAGTAACTATGAACTAAATGATAAGTTCCTAAGGTCTCTAACCAAAGATTGGGACATAAAGATCTGTGCCATTAGATAAATGACTAAGTTGGGAGAAATTCCTCCTCCTACACTGTTTGGCAAGTTGTTGTCATATGAAATGTAATTGACAGTGAGGAAGGAGGAGGAGAAGTCAACAAGAAATGAACACAAGGAAAGATCAGTTACTTTCAAGACAGAAGTTCCCAAAAAGTGCATGAATAAGTCATCAACTCCACCTCCAGAGGTAGTTGAATCAGAATCAGATGAGTCAGTCAGCACAAAGACTGAGAGCAGTGAAAGTGATGAAGACTTTGCTGCCTTCACTAGACACTTTCAGAAATTCTTAAAGAAGAAACAGTGGAGGTCAAGACCTTCTACTTCAAAGGGAAATGAAGTCTTTTATCAGGAGAAAAAGCCTTCAAAGAAAGACAGGAAGAGGACAAAGTCAAGCAAGACAACTGGATCTAAGATAGTGTGCTATTACTGCAATAGACAGGGCCATGTTATTGCAGATTGTCCAGAGAAGAGAAAGGAATCTGGTGACAGGAAAAAGGCTCACTTCAAAGGCAAGAAAGAGAAGTCTTTTGTTGCCAAGAAAGAGAAGACTCTATCAGATATCTCTTCTTCAGAAACAGAGTCTGAGGCTGAAGCCTACATAGGGCTGTTTGCTGAAGAAGAAGAGGAAGAATTCATGCAGATCATGGAGTCTATTTATGAACAAGAAGACAGTCAATGCCAAGGGCTAATGGCTTTGACAGAGAGTGCCCAAATCCTGGAGCAGCCAGGACCCAGTCAAGTACAAAGTTCAAGTTTAAATTCAGTTTCTTGTTCTAGTTCAGAATTAGATTCATCTTCATCAAGTGATGAAAGTGCATCTAAGTCTGAGGATGATATTCATCAGCTTATAGATGAATATAATGTGCTGTTGCAGGCTTACAAGAAAAGCAAGACCCTAGCCAAAAGTCAGACAAAGGAAATTGCTATTCTTAAAGCTGCAGCAACAGATTTTGAGAAGTCTTTTGATCAAAAACTGAATGAGATAGCTAGGTTGAAACACATAACAGTGATTCAAATGTGTACTATATCTTTTAAAAATGATCAAATCAAGAATCTGGAGATCAATCTTCAGAAAGAGAGAGAGCTTGTTGCTAAGTTTTCTAAACCTAAGTCAGTGTTACCTTTAATTGATGAATTTGTTCATCATAAAGGCAAGGTTGGACTGGGCTTTATTAGACCTGCAGGGACTGAGCAGTCCAAGTCTAAGTCCAAGGGCAAAGCCCAACATTCAACAAGCCTGCTGTAGACAAGACAGCCAATGCAGTACCTAAGCAAAGGTATAATAAGTTTGAATGTTGGTGCTGTGGCAAAGTTGGTCATTTTGCAGTGGACTGTTGGCACAATGCTAGTGCCAAAGTGAGTACCAAACTACCTGTTGGAAAGCCAGTGGGTAGCTTTGTCAGATTGCAGACTAACAAGTACCAAGGACCCAAGAATTCTTTGGGTTCTAAGGTTCATTAATCTGTTTTACAAGTGAGTCCAAGTGGTCATACCCCAACATGGTACTTGGACAATGGATGTTCCAGACATATGACTGGAACTAGAAGATTACTAAAGGACTACATTCCAGTAAAAGATGGTCCAAAAGTCACCTTTGGTGGTTCTGAAAAAGGAATCATCAAAGGGTTTGGTAACATTTCTACAAACTTGGTTACCATTACTCAAGTGGCTTATGTTAAAGGGTTGAAACACAACCTAATAAGTATAAGTCAATTAAGTGATGTAGGGTATGACATCTCATTTGTTAAAAATGGTTGTCATATCAAGAGGTCAAGTGATCAAGAGATCATTTTGACAGGTTATAGGAAGAGGAATGTCTACTGCCTAGACATTATGGTTGAGAACAATAGTTCTCCAGTTTGTCTTGTAGCTGATGAGACAGTCTCTCATTGTGTCAAATGGCACAAGAGGCTTGCCCATCTTAACTACAAGACTATTAGCAAACTCTTTAGCAAAGAGTTAGTGAGGAATGGTCCTCAAGTTAAGTGTGTTAAAGATGGTATTTGCTCAGCTTGTCAAAAGGGCAAGCAGACTAAATCCACCTTTAGAAGCATAGAAAACAAAGATGCTGTGAGGTGTTTATACCTCTTGCATATGGATCTCTTTGGTCCAATGCCAGTTCACAGCTTAGGTAGGAAGGTCTATACCTTTGTAGTTGTAGATGACTACTCAAGGTTTTCCTGGGTGTTCTTCTTAAGACAGAAATCTGAAACACCTAGTGTCTTCTATTGCTTTGTCAAACAAATTCAGAATGAACTAAATAGTACAGTGGTCAAAATTAGAAGTGACCATGGTACTGAATTTCAGTCTGATAGCATGACAAAACTATGTGAAGACTTTGGGATATTTCAAGAATTCTCTTCACCTAGAACACCTCAGCAAAATGGCATTGCTGAGAGGAAGAATAGAATCTTGATAGAGACTGGTAGGACCCTACTAAGTGATACATCACTGCCAGAGTATTTCTGGGCTGAAGCAGTTAACACTGCATGTCCATATTATAAATAGGGCTACATCACTAAAAGGCTTAACAAGACCCCCTATGAAGTTGTGAAAGGCAGGAAACCAAACCTATCCTATTTTAGGATCTTTGGTTGCAAATGCTTCATACTTAACAATGAGAAGTCTTACTTAACTAAGTTTGCTGCCAAGTCCCAAGAGGGAATTTTTGTTGGGTACAACAATAATAGTAAGGCTTATAGAGTCTACAACTTGACTACACAAGTTGTAGAAGAATCAGTGCATGTAGTTTTTGATGAGACTAAACTTATTAATAATGAGTTGTCTAGCAGTGTATGCAGCCCCACAGGTTTGTCAAAGAAAATGGACAAGCTTACTATAAAAGAAGTGTCTGCTGCAAGACAGCAAGTAGAAGAAAGTAGCTGTTGTCCAGGGGGAGAACTACATGTGCCAATTGCTGAAGAAATACAAGGAATACAGCATGATGCAGATGCTGAAGTGGTTCAACCAGAAGCTAGGATGCCTCCAGCCCACAGGCATCTTAGAGATCATCCAGTAGAGCTGATTATTGGAGATCCAAGACAAGGAGTTCAAACCAGGAGTAGAAACATGAATGCAGCAATCTACTCCAGCTTTCTGTCACAAGTTGAACCTAAGAAGTTTGAAGAAGCAATACAAGATCCACAATGGACTGAAGCAATGCAAGAAGAGCTTAATCAGTTCAAAAGGTGCAAGGTCTGTGAATTAGTTTCTAAACCTAAAGACCACAATGTAATAGGAACTAAGTGGATCTACAGGAATAAGATGGATGAACAAGGGGTCATCATTAAGAATAAGGCTAGACTGGTTGCTAAAGGATATAGGCAAGAAGAAGGTATTGATTTTGATCAAACCTTTGCTCCAGTAGCCAGACTGGAAGCCATAAGAATGTTCTTGGCCTATGCAACCTATCAAGGATTCAAGGTTTACCAAATGGATGTCAAGTCAGCATTCCTAAATGGTAATCTTAAAGAAGAAGTCTATGTGGAGCAGCCTTCAGGTTTTGTTGATCCAACTCTACCTCATCATGTCTATAGACTTAGAAAAGCTTTATATGAGTTAAAGCAAGCCCCTAGGGCTTGGTATGAAACCCTATCTAGTTTCCTTATTGAGAACAAATTCTCAAGGGGGAAAATAGATAAGACTCTATTCCTTAGGGAATCTAGAGGCAAAGTTATACTAGTCCAAATATATGTAGATGACATTATATTTGGGTCTACTGAAAGCAGCCTTTGCAAAAAGTTTGCAAAACTTATGCAAGGTCTGTTTGAGATGAGTAGTATGAGAGAGCTGAAGTTTTTCTTGGGTTTCCAAGTTAAACAGACTGAAAGTGGTTTATCCATTTGTCAGTCAAAGTTCACCCTAGAACTCATAAGGAAGTATGGTATGGATTCATCAAGCACCATGAAAACTCCTATGGGGTCAAGTATGTCTCTTAGCAAGGATGATGCAGGGAAACCTGTAGATGAAACCTTGTATAGAGGGATAGTTGGCTCCCTATTATACTTGACTGCTAGTAGACCTGACATCATGTATGCTACATGTGTTTGTGCCAGGTATCAAGCCTGCCCTAAAGAGTCTCATTTGACAGCAGTCAAAAGAATATTGAGATATCTAAAGGGCACTCCCTATCTAGGCCTCTGGTACCCTAGGAATGGAGATTTTGATCTAACAGATTATTCAGATGCAGACTTTGCAGGATGCAAAGAAGATAGAAAGAGCACTACTGGAACCTGTCAATTCCTAGGTGGGAGACTAATTTCATGGAGTAGCAAAAAGCAAACAAGTGTGGCTATCTCCACTGCAGAGTCAGAGTATGTAGCTACAAGAAGTTGCTGTGCTCAACTTCTGTGGATTCAACATCAGCTAGAGGACTATGGATTTCAGGTAAGTAGAACTCCACTTTTCTGTGATTCTACAAGTGCTATTTCAATAGCTAATAACCCTGTATCACATAGTAGAACTAAACATATTGAAATTAAATATCATTTTCTTAGTGAGCATGTAGAAAGAGAAGATATTTTACTTGAATATGTTAAAACTGATAATCAAATAGCTGATATGTTTACTAAGCCCCTAGAAGAAGCTAAGTTCAATAGATTCAAAATTGAACTAGGAATGTTAAACTTAGAGTAAGTTTACAGAATTAAAATTGGCTAAGTAAAAATGTGTCGACACATAGACAAGTCTATGTCGACACAGAATAGTGGTGTCGACACTTCAGGAAAAAGGTGTCGACACATCCAGGATGTTGGTGTCGACACTTCAGAATGTTAGTGTCGACACATGTCAAGTAGGTGTCGACACATCCAATATGGTGTCGACACTTATGTTTTACTCAGAATTTTCTAAGTAAAGTCTCGACAATGTGTCGAGTTATGTTGTGTCGACACATAACCAAGTGTCGACACATAATATCTGTTGACTAAACTTGTGTCGACACATATGTGTCGAGACATTATAAGTCAGTGTCGACACTTATTGCCAGTGTCGACACATTTTAAGTTAGCTGTCCCGCCTGTTCATCTTCAAAATCAGAAAGGTATAAATAGGGTTCTGTCTTTGTTTGTCGACACGCTTTCAAAGTTTCGAGACCAAAACTACTGTGTCGACACCTCTCTTTTCTAAAGATAAATTCTACAAACCCTAATGGCTCCTAAGCTTGAGGAGAACGTTAACGAAGGATATGAGCTTGTGCGCGGCGCGTTCGACGATGCTGATCCAGAAATCAAGGCAGTAGTAACCCTAGTCGCCGACTCTGGGTTAGAGTACTTAGTTTCAGAACCAACTAAGATATGGAAGAAGGATGTGCTTGAATTCCTTAATGGAGCTGCAGTAGATGAATCTGGATACAAAATCAAATCCAGAGTTCATGGAGAAAAGGTTAAAGTAACCCCAAAAAGTCTGAGGAAGATTCTTCAATTGCCAAGAACTCAAGATGAAGAAGAGGTGACTGCTTCAAAGACCAGGGAAGCTCTTACCTGGTGTGGACTTGATCCAAAGATGAAGATAGGTTCTGTTTTCAACAGAAAAGGCATGAATAATCAAGGAAAGTTCATGTCTGAGATTGTGGGAAAGGTCTTACTCAGCAAATCTGGAGGGCATGATAGAGTGTCTGCCTATATGTTTGGAATCATGACAAGGATCATATTCACTCTGAAAACAGACTGGTCAATAGTGGTTTATGAGAAGATTAAGGAGAGCTTGAAGAAGCCCAATCTGGGCAGAATCATCAGTCTATACCTAGCTGGTGTGATACCAGAGGTCAATGAGTACTGCTGCAGGCAGCAAGATAAATCATATGAGGAAGATGGATCTAAGGATCTTTTCAAGATGGGACAGGGTGTTGTCCAAGGAAATGCCAACCCCAGAGAAGACAGTCACTAAGAAAGATACTCCTCCAAAGAAGAAAAGGAAGATAGCTCCTGTGGAACAAGTCTCCACAAGTAGTTCTGGAAGTGAAGAACAGGTTGTTTTCACTCCTGATGATCAAGAGGAAGAGCCAGTAGTGAAGACTCCTGCTGCTCAAGAGATTGCTGAGATCCAGGGGGAGCTGCCTCAAGCTAGCCCCATCCACAAGGATCAAAGCCAGGAGGAGCCTCCAGTTGTAGAAGAACCATCTACACTGGACAGTGAGCAAGCCACCACCATCATACAAGAGGTACTCACTGACCTAAATGCTTTAGCATATCTTAAAGAAGATGCTGATTTGTCTGATGTTCCTCAGCAAACTCAGCTGCCTAGTCAAGCTCCAGATGTTGTTATAAAAGACACATCTGATGTACAAGAAGAGATTCCTGATCCAGTAGTTGAAGAGCAAAGAATGTCTCCAGCTTCTTCACCCCCTGAATTCACCATGGAAGATTTATTCCTCAATCTAGACCAACAAGATTTTGACCTGGACAAGGAAGCTGCTGGAAGAGATAATGCTGCTGCTGAGGGGGAGCAAGTGCAAGTTGTGGAAGAGCCTGTGAGGCAAGAAAATGAGAAGGCTCCTGATGTGGAAGCTAAAAGACCTCAAAGCCCTAAGGAGAGGGCTGACATAGCCAGCACTTCTGCCTCTGAAGATGAGGAGAGTGCTAGGGCAAAGAAGAAGAAATTGTATGTCTTTAAAAGGAGAAGTCAGAGTTATAAGAAAGCTCTGCAATCTATAGCCCCACAGCCTATAGTTCAGCAAGCTCCAACTGCTGATTATAGTGCTTTAATGGTTGCACTACAGATAAAGTTGGATGAGCAAAGGCAGGCCATAGAGAAGTACGTAGATGAAGGGAAGAAATCACTTCAATTTGATCTGGCCCAGGAAATAAAGTCTATAAGGTTTGAAATGAACCTTAACAAAAAGGAAATGACTGATTGCTTCCACAAAGGTGGAAATGCAGTGGTGTATTTGGCAACACACCAAGAGAAGATCAAAGAACAAGTGGATGATATAGCATTGAAACAAGGATATGTTCTTGAAAATCAGTTAAGGATGAATGACAATTTAACTGCCTCCCATAATGCTATAGTCACTGAGTTGAAGAACAAGGCTGCTGAACCTTCTATATCTTCTGCTATAATTAAAGCTGACTTTGACAAAGCCTTTCAAGAGGAAATTTCTGCTGTAAAGACTGCAATCCAAGCCTCCCAAAAGGTCATATCTGAACAACTTCAAAAGCTAAAACCTTACTTTAAAGATGGAATCAGGTACTTGGATAGTCAAATCCGATTTCAAAAGGATGATGTCAGAGATCATATGGCTCGAGAAGTCATAAAGGGGGAGAGAGTACTAGTCAAGGCAAGCTCTGAACATGCTAAGTGGATATCAAATTCAATCAGGGCTACACTTAGATATCCTCCTCTGTGTGATGACCAAGATATTGCTGAATCAGGCATTAACCCTGCCTATCTTAGAGGTGAGCAACCAGAAGTAGCTCAGGTCATTTATCCACCTGCAGACTTTGAAATGATTCATGCTGAGGTACAGACCATGTACAGCCCATCTGGGGGCAAGGACAATGTCCATATTGAAAAGGTTGTTCAACCTATATCTGAAGCCATGCAAGAGGCTCTACAGAAAGAAGAAGAGACAAGGTTGTCCAAAAAGAGGTTTAGGGAACAAGCAGAACAAAGGCCAGACTTTGAACAGTGGAGCCCTACCTCTAGAAATATAATTTTAACTGCCTGGAAAGCTACCAAGGACAATACTCATGACAGGAACAAATGGTTTTCTGAAACAGAATGGAGAAAACATGAGATCAGGCAGGAAGCAATAGTTCAATACAGAAGGAAGGCTAAGATGGGAAAGCTACCTCCTACTGCAGTGGAGCCTAGCAAGTACTTCCCTAAGCCATATCATTATTTTGAAAGGCAGAAGATCAAAGCAGAAGAACTTAAAAAGAAAGATCTAAAAGGCAAGAAGCCTGCTGATGCTGAAACTGTTGATGCCCCTGTCAAAGCTCAAGTCCAAGCTGGCAAGGGAATAGTTATCAAGGAACCTGATCAGAAATAGATTAAGATTTTACTTGAAGATTATTTTGTAATCTTTTAAATGTAAAACAGTTTTGTAAACCACTGAAGATGTATAAGAAAAATGTTAGAACAATATATGATAAATATATTTCATGATTGTTCTGTAAATGTGTCTATTTCTTGTTTGTTCTGAAATGATGAATGTGTATACATGTGTGAATTAATACATGTTTATGTTTACCCTGCTGAATATTACCTGCTTTACATCATTTTGTAATTTTTAATTATGAATGGTGTATATCATTGACTAAGGGTTATGACTTCTCCAAATAGGGGGAGATTGTTGGGTACATTGGTCAAATGTACCTGATTTGAAGAATCCTCACCCAACTCAATGATATACATCATAATGTATTTGATGTATGTTGAGTTTACTTGTGCAGGATAAGTAATCACTGGACTGAAGCAAAAAGTTTCTAAGTCCATGTGTCGACACCCAGAGGGAAAGTGTCGACACTTAAGAAAGCTTGTATCGACACCCAGACAAGCAGTGTCGACACTTGGAGTCATTGTGTCGACACCTGAGATGTAGAGTCGACACCAGACAGAAAGTGTCGACACTTGGAGCTGTGTCGACACTCAGTGAAGAAAAGTGCAGACAGAAAGTGTCGACACAAGGAGCTGTGTCGACACCCAGTGAAGCTGTGTCTACACCAGAAAGTGTCAACACTTGGAGCTGTGTCGACACTCAGCAAAAGTCTGCAGAGACTAAGTTAAAGTGTCGACACTCAGAACAATGTGTCGACACTCAACAGAAGAGTCAACACATTAAGTATGTGTCGACACCCAGCACAATGTGTCGACACACAACCAGAAGAGTCAACACATGAAGTAAGTGTCGACACCCAGCACAATGTGTCGACACTTAGCTAAAGACTCTACACTTGAAGAAAGTGTCGACACAAGGAGCTGTGTCGACACTTAGCAAAGATCAGAAAGATCAACAAAATTATTCTAAGTACAAGTGTCGACACTAAGGGAATGTGTCGACACTCAGCTGAAGTCTCAACAAGAAGAAGGTGTGTCGACACAAGGAGCTGTGTCGACACTCAGCAAGTATCAACATAGAAGACTATGTGTCGACACCAAGAAGTAGTGTCGACACTTGACAGATTCAACACAAGAAGATGTGTCGACACAAAGGTGATGTGTAGACACTTAGAAGAGTTCAGCAAAAGCTAGAAGAACAAGTACTTGTGTCGACACTCAATTTTAGTGTCGACACATGCAGAAGAAACTGTGTCGAGACATACAAGGAGTTGTGTCGACACTTACACAGCATGTGTCGACACTTAAAGACAGAAAGTCTTGACACTTTCAGACAGTTAGAGATTTTCAAGAAATGACTGGATGACTTGACAGCTGCCGTTCTAGCCGGTCTACAGCACCTGTCAGAGATATCAGAAGTCAGTTATGGACCGGACCAGCCGGTTACCATGAAGAAGACCTATAAATAGACACCTACAATTTACATAAACGGTTGTTCAAGTGGTTGACAAAGTGGATCACATTGTTGAAGAACAAGTTATTAAAGTGATACACAGAGTATCAAATCAAGAAGATCTTGCAGTCCAAGTGCAGATCTAAGAAGTTGGAGAGAGAGGGCTCCATCCAAGAAATCAGCCTCTGGAACTAGGCTGAGAAGAAGGATTCAGATTCATTCTGGATCTTAAGTGGCAGAGGTCAAGGAACTACTGCAGGAGGATTCAGTCTTATTCAGTTCTACTCAAGAAGCTTTGAAGAAGCTAAGTCATATTGAATCCAGCTGAGTTCTTCCAAGAACTCATCAAGAAACTCTCAATCCCCTCTTTTATTTCTGAGTTGTAGAGTTAATATCTGTAATACATTTTTACTTGTAGGATCCTTTGGATCTGAGTGAATTGTAAGCCTATATTTATAAAGGCTGAGGGTAGGGCTTGAGAGCCTGAGTGTAGGAGATTGAGATCTCTGAGTGTAGGCCTTGTTGGCTGAGTGTAGGCCTTGGTTGGCTGAGTGTAGGCCTTGGTTGGCTGAGTGTAGGCCTTGATTGGCTGAGTGTATGCTTTGAGATAAAGCTGAGTTGTAAGGCTTTGGGCCTGAGGTGTAGGAACCAATTTGGGTTCTGAGACAGTGGAGGAGTTTGGCCGAATCTAGTACACTGCTAGATAGGCGAAGGGGGAAAGTGGATGTACCCATATCTTGGGGAACCACTATAAACCACTGTGTATGCTGTGCTGTGATTGTTGCTGTGCATGCTGTGTGTTAGCTGTGATAAAATAGTTAGTATTCTGTGATACAACTGATTGCTGCCATTTAAGTTTAAAAAGGATTAGGTCACCTATTCACCCCCCTCTAGGTGTTTAGGTACCATATATTTCAGAGATGGGTTCCGCTGTTAGGCTCTTACCTAGCTGGTAGGGCAGGTTGATCTCTCGGAGGGTGGGAAAGGTCTCACCTCGAGATGGATTCCGCTGCCAGGCTCTCACCTAGCTGACAGAGCAGGTTGATCTCTCGGAGGGTGGGAAAGGTCTCACCTCGAGATGGATTCCGCTGTCAGGCTCTCACCTAGCTGGCAGGGCAGGTTGATCTCTCGGAGGGTGGGTAGGTCTCACCTCGAGATAGATTCCGCTGCCAGGATCTCACCTAGCTGGCAGGGCAGGTTGATCTCTCGGAGGGTGGGGTATGTCTCACCTCGAGATGGATTCCGCTGCCAGGCTCCCACCTAGCTGGCAGGGCAGGTTGATCTCTCGGAGGGTGGGTAGGTCTCACCTCGGGATGGATTCCGCTGCCAGGCTCTCATCTAGCTGGCAGGCTGGTTGATCTCTCGTGGAAGCCAAATCCTTTGCTCCGATGATGATTCCGCTGTCAGGCTCTCACTAGCTGACAGGGCTGTTTGATCTCTCGTGGGAGCCAAGTCCCTTACCCGGAGGAGGTCTCACCACCCAGGCTCCCATAGCTGGCATGACAGGTTGACCCCTCCGGGGGGGGGGGGGAGTGTTTTTACCCGGAGGCGGTCTCGCCAGCCAGGCTCCCATAGCTGGCATGGCAGGTCGACCCCTCCGGAGGGTGAAGTATTTTTTGCCCGGATGGGGTCTCGTCACCCAGGCTCCCATCAGCTGGCATGACAGGTTGACTCCCCGGAGAGGCGCGCAAGGAAATTACACTCAGCGAATACGTTGGGTTGGACATTTATTTCCGAGCTTGTGCCAACCTCGAAAAGAGCGGAGATTGTGTACAACCCCGTATTCGCGAAGAGTGGGCCCAAAACAAGACAATCACGTTTTTAAGATTTTTGGAAATTTTGCACTCTCGGTGGCCAATTTTGGCTCTAGCTTAGAAACATACTAGTAGGGGGAGGAAAAATCTACCTCCCCCCAGTGACCCTCTTTTGGGGGGCTGGTGCGACAAGTTGGCTGACTCCCGCCCCGTCCCGATAGGTGCTTGGCGGCCTGGCGGGGCGAGACCGGCCGGGGGATGGGGTCTCGCCCCTGCCCCTTCTTGCTTGGCGGCCTGGCGGGGCGAGACCGGCCGGGGGCCTGGGTCTCGCCTCCGCCTCTTTCTAGCCTGGCGGCCTGGCGGGGCGAGACCGGCTGGGGGCCTGGGTCTCGCCCCTGCCCCTTCTTGCTTGGCGGTCTGGCGGGGCGAGACCGGTCGGGGGCCGGGTCTCGATCCCGCCTCCTTTTGCTTGGCGGCCTGGCGGGGCGAGACCGACCGGGGGCCGGGGTCTCGCCCCTGCCACTTCTTGCTTGGCGGCATGGCGGGGCGAGACCGGCCGGGGGCCAGGGTCTCGCCCCCGCTGTAACACCCCCATCCGTCACATGGCATATAACAGAAGGTCCAGCTGGAACCCGACGCCATATACCACAGACAGTCGGAAGGGTTACTAAATGAATAAATCAAACCATCTAATTAAGACTACTCGTCCTAATCACAGAGCATTCTAGCGGAAGATTTTTAAAGTTGAAGAACCCAAACTTAAATCCATCAAATATGAATGTCCACATTTACAACTACAAGAACGAACCCCAAATACACTGAAATAGGTACATGGCCTTATGGCCTTACAAATGTTCATAAATATAACATGTCTTACATACATCGGCTCGCAGGCCGGCCACACATGAGAAATGTAAAAACAACTATTCTACGGCCTTCTAGGGCCAGCACAACAACATGGGCTCCAGCCCGCTATTTGGCGCTCGGCTCCGCAGCACCTGCAAGCACATACCACCGCCGGTGGCAAATAAAGCAACGGTCAGCTAAAAGCCGACCAAATTATAACGACCCCGCCCCTTACTCGGGACGGCGGTGCTCTTTCCCTGCAAAGCATTAGCCAACAATATTTATATAGCGCAATTATAATTCGCCACAGGTGTAGGCTCGCACGGCCAAACACCCCGTGCACTCAGGGCACATTCATGGTGGACCCTGACCCATCAGTGCATCCACCACCACCCCCAGGATGGCAACAACATGTGAGCATTTAGCCTTTCTGACCATCGTCTAAGGCTCCGACTATGCCAACGGCCAGTCCCCGTCTTCGGTCTCTCGCACCGAACCACATAGCCTAGGTCCAATTCCACTTGCCCGTTGCTCACGCCGCATGTCCAATTTAAGGAACTTTGCGCGGGCCAAGCTTCTCTCGGATCCCAAATTTTCCAAAACAGTCTCATAACCCAGTTATGATCAAGGCCGGTTCCCAGACCGCCAAGTTAGCAGAACACGTTTCCGCTCAATTTTCCGGGTGCGCCTTGAAGCTAACCTTCAAGGATCCCTGCTGCAATCTACCGCGTGGAAACCCGAAAAATCCAAAGCACGGAGTCTTCTCCGGCAAAACCATATCAAATGCAACATCACCGATCCAGACAAAACACGTCCGGGTAGGCTTCACACACAATGCCTATGCCCGTACTTACGATTCCGGGCTCTACATGCAACACAAGGGGACTATTCCCGTCAACCCCAAGGAACACCACGCACTCACCGCATACTCGCGGGAGCGGGATTCCCTATGCAGAAAGAAAGAGCTTCAAGCGCTCAAGTTGAGAATCGTTACCCTTGTAGTCCGTTTTGGCGCCATGGAAAAACTACGCGGTTAGAACTCTTCGCAATGACTTCCCTCCACGGATCCGCTCTCCGATTTCGAAATGGCGCTCCGATGCTCCGCCGGCGGCCGGAAACCTCCTTCTTCTTCCTCTCCTCTCTCACTTTGGAAGGGAAGAACTTTGGAGAGAAAAATGAGGGAATAACTTCCTATTCCCGCCTTAACAGAGCAGGATCTCATCTGGGCCATTGGATCCTAATTAAAGAAAACGAATGGCTCGGATCTGCACAAAATTCCCCTGACCTGGGCCGCACACGGCTTGGCACACGGCCGTGTCCAAGGCCGTGTGCCTCGATCCAGGCACGATCGTCGAACTGAAAAACGCACACGGGCCAAGACACGCCCGTGTCTGACCTGACACGCCCGTGTCGGGTTCCTCGACACGCCCGTGTTCGAGGGCGTGTCACGCATAACCGCCACGGCAACGGACACGACCCCTCAGGACACGGGTCTGGACACGGGTTGGCACACGCCCGTGTCAGATGACACGCCCGTGTCATCCGGCCGTGTTTCTGGCCGTGTCCTTCTCGGGTTGAAAATGGCCAAAAATCACCAGCCAGACACGGCCTTGGACACGCCCGTGTCCTAGGCCGTGTACCCCTACAGGCACCAAAAACTCTTTTTCCGCGACCGACTCGCACACAAAATTCGGGGCGTTACAAATCTCCCCCACTTAAGGAATTTCGTCCCGAAATTAAGCAAATGGTACACAAAAGTTAAATGATACCTGAGTGGAATAACTCGGGGTATTCCTCCAACATAGCTTGCTCTCGCTCCCAAGAAAGCTCCTCACGTCCGCAATTATCCCAACGGACTTTAACCATTCTGACCTCCTTGTTGCGGAGTCGTTTGACTGCAACATCTTCAATTCGTACTGGTCTGACCCTTGTTGTTAACTCATAATCAACCGGTACCTGATCGTCTGCAATGATCTGCGAAGCCTCCTGAACTGCCTTACGCAACACTGATACGTGGAATACATCATGCAGCCCACTCAACTCCGTCGACAGCTTTAATCTATACGCCGCCTCGCCAACACGCTCCAGGATCTCAAATGGTCCAAGGTATCTCGGACTCAGCTTCTTCAAGCGTCGAACCCGCGATACACCCTTGAACGGCTTGATTTTTAAATACACCATGTCGCCAACGTTGAACTCTACATTTCTATGTTTGGCATTGTAGTACTTTGACTGTCTATCCTGAGCAATCTTCAGCCTTTCCTGAATTGTCTGTATCATTGAAGTGGCATCTTCCACCGCTTGACGTTTATACAACTTTGATTCGCCTGCCTCCAACCAAGACAACGCGTACGGCACTTCCTCCCATACAAAGCTTCAAAAGGCGCCATTCCAATGCTTGCCTGAAAGCTATTGTTGTACGCAAACTCCACCATGTACAGGTGATCCTCCCAATGCTTCCCGAAATCTAGGACGCACATGCGAAGCATGTCCTCCATAGTTCTGTTGACTCTCTCGGTTTGGCCATCTGTCTGCGGGTGAAAGGCTGTGCTGAACTTTAGCTTAGTACCCAACAGACCATGCACCAACCTCCAGTCATTTGACGTGAAGCGTCCATCACGATCACTAAACAATACTGCGAGGCACACCATGCAGTCGTACAATATTATCCACGTAGAGTTTGGCTAACTTTTCCACTGGATCCTCCTTTCTCACTGGGATAAAGTGCGACACCTTTGTCAATCTATCAACAACCACCCAAATGGCGTCATTTCCTTTCTGCGACTTCGGCAAACCGTGCACAAAATCCATAGATATGTCGTCAAACTTCCATTCTGGGATAGGAAGTGATTTCAAGAAACCTCCGGGCTTCTGGCATTCCGCCTTCACTAATGCACAAGTACGGCACTTGGCCACATAAAGCGCCACATCCTTCTTCAAACCCGGCCACCAGAATAATTTCTTCATGTCTCTATACATCTTCGTGCTTCCCGGGTGGATTGAGTATTTGGTATGATGAGCCTCATACATCAACTCCTCCCGAATATTATCCGCACTAGGAACGCATAGACGACCGTCCTTCCTTAGCAACCCATCTTCAACCACAAACTGGGAATTTGACCCATCCAAAGATCCATCTAGTATTTGCTTCATGCTGTCATCTTGAACCAGAGCCCGCCGAACTCTATCCGCTAGGTCACACTGCACCTCTGTCCAAAACAGTTTCACCTCGGCACTAGATTGCTTGTCAACGCAAGATATCTCCAATGCCTCCAACTCTTGGACCAATCTCTTATCATGCACTGATAACCAGTTGGCTTGTGCGGGAATCTTACGACTCAACGCATCCGCCACTACATTTCCCTTCCCAGGCACATAGTGTATCTTGAAGGTGTAGTCCCCTAAGAACTCCATCCACCTCCTCTGCCTCATGTTCAGATCTTTTTGGTCCAATAGGTACTTCAAACTCTTATGATCGGTGTAAATATCTACCTTCACACCGTACAGATAGTGCCTCCAAAGCTTTAGAGCAAAAATCACGGCCGCTAACTCTAAGTCGTGGACCGGATAATTCCTCTCGTGAACCTTCAATTGTCGTGAACCATAAGCTATCACTCTCCTATGCTGTAGCAGAACACAGCCCAAACCACTGCCTGAAGCATCACTATAAATCTCGAACCCTTCGGTACCACTTGACGAACATAAAATAGGCGCCGTGGTTAACCGCCTCTTCAACTCTACAAACGCCTGTTCGCACTCCGAAGACCACACAAACTTCTGATCCTTCCTTGTCAACGTCGTGAGTGGTAGTGCTATCCGCGAGAAGTTCTCTACGAAGCGCCTGTAGTAACCAGCAAGCCCCAGAAAACTCCGGACCTCTGCCACTGTAGTCAAAATAGGCCACTCCCGTATCGCCACTATCTTCGCCGGATCCACAGCTATTCCTTCTCCACTGACAACATGACCAAGGAACGCTATCGAGGATAACCAGAACTCACACTTGGAGAACTTTGCATACAACTGACTTTTCCTCAATGTCTCCAACACCATGTGTAAATGCTTGTAATGATCCTCCTCGCACCGCGAATACACCAGGATATCATCGATGAATACTATCACAAACTGATCCAAGTATTCTCTGAACGTCCTATTCATCAGATCCATAAACACGGATGGAGCATTCGTCAACCCAAACGGCATGACTGTGAACTCAAAATGCCCAAACCGCGTACTGAATGTTGTCTTTGGAATGTCGCTCTCCCTTATCCTCAACTGATAATAACCGGACTTCAAATCTAACTTCGAATATACAGTTGACCCAACCAACTGATCAAATAGATCGTCAATCCTCGGGATTGGATATTTGTTCTTCTCCGTAAGTTTGTTCAATTCCCGATAATCGATACAAAGCCGCAAGCTCCCATCTTTCTTCTTAACAAAGAGAACTGGTGCGCTCCAAGGCGACGAACTTGGACGCACATAACCTTGCTCTAGCAACTCCTGCAGTTGCACCTTCAACTCTGCCATTTCTCTCGGGGCTATCCGATAGGGGGAGCGTGACACCGGTTTGGCACCCGGTACCAGCTCTATAGTAAAGTCTATCTCCCGCTGAGGAGGGGCTCCTGGGAGATCATCTGGAAACACATCAGGATACTCGGACACAACTGGGATGTTGCCCAAACTAGGTTTAGGCGTCGCAGTCTGCACTAGAGTGACATAAAGTTCTGCCCCAGACCGAACTGCCTTGAACACCTGAAGGGCCGATATCAGAACTTTCCCTGACCCCTTCATGCCCGCAAAAGTAGCCTCTACACCAGTGTCCAGACCCAACTTGACTTCTTTACGGTTGCAATCAATACATGCACTCTGCTCCGAGAGCCATCCATACCGAAAATTACGTCGAACTCCACTAATGGTAGAACCAACGCCCGCAAATCAAACTCCCGGTCTCCAATCTGAATCTTCACAACACAAATCCTATCCGCACGCATTGAGCACCCATTAGGCAACAACACATCCAACTTGTTTTCTGCCATCGAGAACGGAACTCCGATGCGCGATATAAACTTTTCAGACAAGAAGGAATGTGATGCCCCCGTATCAAAAAGGGCTCTCGCCGGAAACCCAAAGATTAACACAAAGCCTAGCATTAACAAACGTAAGCTAACAAGTACAAAAGTAACAACTATAAAAGTTAAACCACTATAATTTAACTCATACCTGTCACTACGTCTGCTTGCTTTATGGCCTCCTGTAGACCAAGGTTGTAGACTCTAGGCTGGGCTGGAGCATGATGGGATGCGGTTGACTCCACCGCCTTCCCTTTCTCCTCATAAGTCGCTCCAGGTCTCCTCTCGGACTTTGGACGTCCGCTCCAACACTCCCGAGCAAAATGCCCCGTCTTCCCGCAGTTGTAGCAAGCTCCGGGGACTCGACTTGTAGTTGCCCCCGATGCATCAGCCGAAGGGGCTGAGTTTGAAGTCCTCCGCTTCTTGTTCCATCTGCGGAAACCTGTCTTGTGACTTGGCACCTTGAACTCGGTCTTCTTTTCTCCTGGGTCCCTCTTCTCTTGAACTTTCTTCGCGACCTTTTCCAACGATCGGGCCGAATTGACCAAGGCTAGGAAGCCCTGCGCCTTAGGCCCAGCAAGGAGTAACTGTAAATCGCCACGAAGACCCTCATAGAATCGGTTGGTCTTCCTCTCTTCTTCAGAAAACATAGCACCAGCATAACGACCCAACCGTGTGAACTCATGCAGATATTCGTCCACGCTTCTGGATCCCTGAGTCAACCCAAGAAATTGATTCTCCATCTCCAACCTCTGAGCAGAAGGTACAAATCTGGCTAGGAACAATCTTGAAAATTCTTCTATCGGCACATCCGCAAGTTGCCTTCCCACTAGAAGATGAAACTCCAACTCGTCCCACCACAGCCTCGCCTCACCTTCCAAAAGAAAAGTCGCTATGGTGGTCTTCTGCCACTCCTCAGTCATTGTGGCCGTCAACACCCTCTTTATGGAAGAGAGCCAGTCCTCAGCTTGAGTTGGTGTTCCAACCCCATTAAACCTCGGAGGATTAAAGCCCATCACATGCTTTAGCTGCCGCTCCGTAGTTCTCCTCGGCTCTACTAACTCAACTGCTGCGCGTTCAACCACTCTCGGCTCTGCCGCCCTAACCGGTTCTTGCTCATCCGCAGGAGGTGCGCGATGCATTTGCCCGCAGGTTGGGCATTTATCATTGCGAACACGGCTTCAGCCACCATCCTGATGGTTTCCGCTGAAGGAGGTGTAGCAGGCACGTCCCTTGGTGCACTACTTTCCGCTGATTGCGGACGCTCTGACTGACCAGCACCGCTCCTAGCTTCCTATAATAGCAAAGACACACGATTAGACAACAAACAAATTGCTAAAAGCAATCATTGGAACACTCAGGTTCCACAAAACAAGTGTATTTTCATTCCTAAGTGGACATTCATGGGTTCTTTTTATGTTATAACGATGACGCACACATGTGCTCACCACCCCTTAAAAGAATTCGCCCACGAATTCATTTAAGCATGACCGTAACCAGAAGTCTGATACCAAATTGTAACACCCCCATCCGTCACATGGCATATAACAGAAGGTCCAGCTGGAACCCGACGCCATATACCACAGACAGTCGTAAGGGTTACTAAATGAATAAATCAAACCATCTAATTAAGACTACTCGTCCTAATCACAGAGCATTCTAGCGGAAGATTTTTAAAGTTGAAGAATCCAAACTTAAATCCATCAAATATGAATGTCCACATTTACAACTACAAGAACGAACCCCAAATACACTGAAATAGGTACATGGCCTTATGACCTTACAAATGTTCATAAATATAACATGTCTTACATACATCGGCTCGCAGGCCGGCCACACATGAGAAATGTAAAAACAACTATTCTACGGCCTTCTAGGGCCAGCACAGCAACATGGGCTCCAGCCCGCTATTTGGCGCTCGGCTCCGCAGCACCTGCAAGCACATACCACCGCACGGTGGCAAATAAAGCAACGATCAGCTAAAAGCCGACCAAATTATAACGACCCCGCCCCTTACTCGGGACGGCGGTGCTCTTTCCCTGCAAAGCATTAGCCAACAATATTTATATAGCGCAATTATAATTCGCCACAGGTGTAGGCTCGCACGGCCAAACACCCCGTGCACTCAGGGCACATTCATGGTGGACCCTGACCCATCAGTGCATCCACCACCACCCCCAGGATGGCAACAACATGTGAGCATTTAGCCTTTCTGACCACCGTCTAAGGCTCCGACTATGCCAACGGCCAGTCCCCGTCTTCGGGTCTCTCGCACCGAACCACATAGCCTAGGTCCAATTCCACTTGCCCGTTGCTCACGCCGCATGTCCAATTTAAGGAACTTTGCGCGGGCCAAGCTTCTCTCGGATCCAAATTTTCCAAAACAGTCTCATAACCCAGTTATGATCAAGGCCGGTTCCCAGACCGCCAAGTTAGCAGAACACGTTTCCGCTCAATTTTCCGGGTGCGCCTTGAAGCTAACCTTCAAGGATCCCTGCTGCAATCTACCGCGTGGAAACCCGAAAAATCCAAAGCACGGAGTCTTCTCCGGCAAAACCATATCAAATGCAACATCACCGATCCAGACAAAACACGTCCGGGTAGGCTTCACACACAATGCCTATGCCCGTACTTACGATTCCGGGCTCTACATGCAACACAAGGGGACTATTCCCGTCAACCCCAAGGAACACCACGCACTCACCGCATACTCGCGGAGCGGGATTCCCTATGCAGAAAGAAAGAGCTTCAAGCGCTCAAGTTGAGAATCGTTACCCTTGTAGTCCGTTTTGGCGCCATGGAAAAACTACGCGGTTAGAACTCTTCGCAATGACCTTCCCTCCACGGATCCGCTCTCCGATTTCGAAATGGCGCTCTGATGCTCCGCCGGCGGCCGGAAACCTCCTTCTTCTTCCTCTCTCCTCTCTCACTTTGGAAGGGAAGAACTTTGGAGAGAAAAATGAGGGAATAACTTCCTATTCCCGGCCTTAACAGAGCAGGATCTCATCTGGGCCATTGGATCCTAATTAAAGAAACGAATGGCTCGGATCTGCACAAAATTCCCCCCTGACCTGGGCCGCACACGGCTTGGCACACGGCCGTGTCCAAGGCCGTGTGCCTCGATCCAGGCACGATCGTCGAACTGAAAAACGCACACGGGCCAAGACACGCCCGTGTCTGACCTGACACGCCCGTGTCGGGTTCCTCGACACGCCCGTGTTCGAGGGCGTGTCACGCATAACCGCCACGGCAACGGACACGACCCCTCAGGACACGGGTCTGGACACGGGTTGGCACACGCCCGTGTCAGATGACACGCCCGTGTCATCCGGCCGTGTTTCTGGCCGTGTCCTTCTCGGGTTGAAAACGGCCAAAAATCACCAGCCAGACACGGCCTTGGACACGCCCGTGTCCTAGGCCGTGTACCCCTACAGGCACCAAAAACTCTTTTTCCGCGACCGACTCGCACACAAAATTCGGGGCGTTACACCCGCCTCCTCTTGCTTGGCGGCCTGGCGGGGCGAGACCGGCCGGGGGCCGGGGTCTCGCCCCCGCCTCCTTTGCTTGGCGGCCTGGTGGGGCGAGACCGGCTGGGGGCCGGGGTCTCGCCCCTGCCCCTTCTTGCTTGGCGGCCTGGCGGGGCGAGACCGGCCGGGGGCCGGGGTCTCGCCCCTGCCCCTTCTTGCTTGGCGGCCTGGCGGGGCGAGACCGGCCGGGAGCCGGGGTCTCGCCCCTGCCCCTTCTTGCTTGGCGGCCTGGCGGGGCGAGACCGGCCGGGGGCCGGGGTCTCGCCTCTGCCTTTTCTTGCTTGGCGGCCTGGCGGGGCGAGACCAGCCGGGGGCCGGGGTCTCGCCCCTGCCCCTTCTTGTTTGGCGCCCTGGCGGGGCGAGACCGGTCGGGGGTCGGGGTCTCGCCCCCGCCTCCTCCTGCTTGGCGGCCTGGCGGGGCGAGACCGGCCGGGGCCTGGGTCTCGCCCCCGCCTCCTTTTGCTTGGCGGCCTGGTTGGGCGAGACCGGCTGGGGGGCCGGGGTCTCGCCCCTGCCCCTTCTTGCTTGGCGGCCTGGCGGGGCGAGACCCGGCCGGGGCCGGGGTCTCGCCCCTGCCCCTTCTTGCTTGGCGGCCTGGCGGGGCGAGACCGGCCGGGGGCCGGGGTCTCGCCCCCGCCTCTTTTTGCTTGGCGGCCTGGTGGGGCGAGACTGGTCGGGGGCCGGTGTCTCGCCCCCGCCTCTTCCTGCTTGGCGCCTGGCGGGGCGAGACCGACCAGAGGTCGCGGTCTCGCCCTTGCCCCCCCTGTTTTTACCGTTCTGCCCCCCCCCCCCCCCCCCCCCCCCCCCCGACGTGGCTGTTTTCTATTGGCACAATCTATATTGGGCGTAAGGATTTTTCAGTCTTTTTGGTTCATGAGATTTGGAAAACTATAAATAGACCCCCTTTGGTGCCTTTGGAGGGGAGACTTTTTTTAGCTTCCTCCTCCCTTAACTTCTTCTTGGTAGAGTAGAGAGAGCTCCTCTAAGGCACCTTAGCTCAGGCATTGACTAGGGAGGGGAAGTGCTCAGGTAGCCTTCCGGGTGTGAGGTGGGACCTCCGCGCTAGAGCCGAGGGTCTGTTCCTAGCTTCTTAATCCTTTGGTCTGTGACGTTCTCTTGAGTGTAGCAGGTGTGAGGTCACCCCTTTCTAGGGACCCCGAACTCCACAGATGCCATTTTTGGTTTTAACAATATATATACAGAGACACGAGTGCTCGACACGGGGCTCTGCCCCTATGGACTTGCGTGACAGTACTTGATTGACATATATGAGTACCCAAAATGATCGTAAAAAAATATACATAAATATTACAAATTTTATTTTGTAAAATAATACATATTTAGACCTACAAAATTTAATTTCTCAATCTCTCTCTTCTTAACCCTACCTCTCTCACTTCCTCTTTGCCGCACACTCCCCCCTTTCCTCTCTTTCATAATATATGCTATTAAAAGATATATTTTTATATAAATAATATAATCCATATAGTATAATAACTGGAGCCCATAATAATCTATCATATTATTAGCTATATCCCTCGCCAGTCGCCGCCAACTCTCTCCCCGCATTCTTAAATTAATACTATAATATATGTAATATAACAACTTCACAGCTCATCCTTCCTCTCCACCTGGCACCTACCAACTCTCTCCCCTCTCTTTCTTTGGCTCAGTTTGTTCTGGTGGTGGCGGTGAGAAAGGAGCAACGGTGGGAACGGAGCTTTGAGAAAGGAGCTCCGGACAGCTGCCGGAAAGGAGCGGTGGATCGGCTGTGGCGTTGAAAAAGGAGCGACGTTGGGATGAAAACGTGCGAACCAAACAGTTCCCGGAAAAAAACGCCGCTGCGGCTAGAACTCAACGGAGCTGCATCGTGGAAACAAACTGAGCCTTTCTCTCCATCTCTCCCTCTCTTTCATTCTCTCCCCTCTCTCTCTCCTTCTCTCTCTCATCTCATTTCTCAATGGGCTGCAGCTTTCAGCTCTATTTGGTTCGGAGTTTCGCCACTCTGCTTGGGGCAAATGCCGCCGGAAGGCGTGTAAACAAATGAATCTCCGGCGGCATTTACTCCGTTTCCACCCTCCCACCTTAATTGAAAAGCGCCTCAAAAAGTTCTGTGTGGAGAAGCCACCTCCGATCCCCCCTCCGATTCGAACACTCCGTTTCCAGCCGCCGGATCAACCCGCCACTTTGTATGTCTAGTCATTTTTAATATTTTAATCGTAAAAGATTGGATGGCTTATGAAACATGAAGACGGATCTGATGGCCACAATCGTTTCAATGAGTTTTTAATTCATGAATTTGATATATCTTTATATATTGTAGAGATATATACACACGAGTGTCCGATACGAAGCTCCGCTCCTATTACCCCGTGCAACAGTACCTGGTCCGTGGCGGGCTTTGCAAGCCCATGGTGCTTACCTGGCTATTTATTTTAAAAATTATTTTTTTGTAAATTATTTGTTATTATTTATATATTATTTCTAATTTTTTTTTAAAAAAAAATATTGTTTTTTTAAATAACAAAAAAACTACTTCCACGGAAACTTCCAGCAGCCGCCGGCGGAGCCTCAAGCGACCTGCCCGGAGGCCGACAGCGGGTTCGCCGGACCACGACGAATCTATCGGGGGTACTCTGGCGGCGCTCCGACAGGGCCACCGCTGGCGGTGGCCTGACTATGAGGGCCAAACCTGATGGCCTGAACCTTTCCGTGGGTTTTCAATTTTTTTTAACAGTATAGCATCGAATTTGCTGAAGGACAGGAGAGTTGGGAAATTAATAAAAGGGCTATGTGCAGTCCACTTTTTTTCGTGATCCGGAGTGTCGTCTGCAACTTCCCCTCCTAAAGCCAAAAACCGAGGTCGGTACCTCGGATGACACGAAGCTAGAACTCACAAAGGTAGGATCAGCTCTAGGAGGCTGGCTTTGGCTCTCTGATGTGTTATGGGGTCTACTTATAGGCAACTCTTGACCGAAGGAAAAATAGTCTTCTTTTGGCCCGCAGATAGCGGTCTCCAGCTTTTCTTTAATGTTTATTAGCAATTCAAACTGGCCTGCAGACAGCGAAATCCCGATGTTTGTTGACGCTATGAGTAGACTGAGGTGGTCTGCGAATAGCTGAATACCCATGATCAACATTTCATTTACTTGGGTGAGTACCCCATCCAGGACGGTCGGAGACTCTCCTTGCCCGAGCTCGCTTAAGGTTGGGGCTCTCCTGGTGCGAAGTCTGGGGGGGGGGGGGGGGGGTAGGGGGTGGGACTTGCCCTTGCCCTGAGCTTGCGTGACCCGAGCTTGCCAATACTTGAGCTCGCGGGACCGAGCCAGTCTCTGGCTCGACCCGCCACACTTGAGCTCGTCTGGCCTGTACTGAACATGGTTTAGGCTTGGTTCACTAAATATGACTTGTACCTTCCTGGTTTGTGATGGGTCCTCCTCTCCGTAGTTCATGAGATTTGTTCTAGATTTGGATCGGCACTCAGTCGATCCAATCTCCTTTGAACCCAAATTTCCTTGAACCCAAATTTTTGGGTTCAACACAGCACTTTTACGGCTGCCCAGCAGTTCTTGCGCACCATCCCTCTCATATTATATTATATAAAGAAGGCAAGAGGTCATATAAAGAATTTTTTAATTGTTTTTTTTTTTTTGACTTTTTTCCCGCACAAGTACTCACGGATTACTGGATGAAAGTGATGGAGGCAATAGATTAAGGAGTCTCCGTAGACTTAACACTCTGTTTCAAGACATTAATGTCTTTTTACCTTTGCAACTTGCAAATGTTGATTTGATTTAGATTTTACGGGGTATAGATCCCTTTATAATTATATAAATAAGTAAAGGAATCAATCAGGCTCCAAATTCATGACCGCTACCAGGCTACTCGCGTTCCTTAGCCAAAAATTATTTGCAAAACAGAGCCTGATCAATTTTCTGTCGTCTCCATGATTTCTCTCCTCCTTTTCATCGTTCCCCTGATTCTCCTCCTCAGAAAGATGTTATTATGGATCCAAAAGAATTCCGGCACTCCTGATAACCACCTTCCCCCGGGCCCCTGGAAGCTCCCCATCATCGGCAGCATGTTCCACCTCATCGGCGAGCACCCTCACCGCAGATTGAGCCGCCTCGCCAAGACCTACGGCCCTCTTCTCCACCTCAAACTCGGGGAGGTCGACCTGATAACCATCTCATCCCCAGAACTTGCCCGAGAGGTCATGAAAGCCCACGACGTAAACTTCGCGTCAAGGCCCCAACTGGTTGTGGGCCAGATCATTTTTTACAACAATTCCGACATCATTTTCTCCCCTTACGGCAAATATTGGTGGCAGCTACGCAAGATCTGCGCAATGAATTTACTAAGCCCCAAGCGAGTGAAGTCCTTCAGCTTCATCAGGGAGGAAGAGACGAGCAATCTTGTGGAGCAGATTCGTGCGGCGGCCCAATTAGGGGAACCGGTGAATCTATCGAAGCTGTTTTTCACGGTGGCGAACTCGACGGTAGCAAGGGCGGCATTTGGGAAGGATTGCGCTCACCGGGAGAGCTTCTTTGTGGCGATGAAGGTGATCGTGAAGTTAGGATCCGGGTTCAACATTGCAGACACGTTCCCTTCCATGGGATTTCTGGGGGAAATCAGCGGGCTGAGACCAAGGGCGTTGAGAGCGCACCGACACATGGATTCGATCTTGAATGAAATAATTGAGGAGCATCGGGCGAGATGGGCGGAAGGGGACGACGACGACGAGGCGGAGGAGGATATCGTGGATGTTTTGTTGAAGATTAAAGACAGCGGGGAATTGGATGTTCCCCTCACCACTGATAACATTAAAGCAGTCATATTGGTAAGCACTGAACTGCATCCATATATTTTTTTTTTCCCATACTAAATTATATATGATTTACTAATATTTTTTGTTTTAATTAATTTAAATTCTGTAACACCTCTGTTTCTTCGATTTTATTTTTAAGAATCTCTCATTCCAAAATGTAATTTTCTATTTAATTATACTTTTAATCTTTAAACATGTCATTTTTCTCAAATTGGTACCTATGTATTGTACATAGATGAGGCTATAATAAAAATAATAATCTTTTATTCCTTTCCTATAGGATTTATTCATGGCTGGAACAGAAACTTCATCAGGTTTCTTGGATTGGGTCATGTCGGAACTTATTCGACATCCCAAGGCAATGCAGAAGGCTCAATTAGAAGTGAGAAGGGCCTTCAATGGAAGAACAAAGATAGAGGAGAATGACACCAATGAACTACAATATTTGAATTGTGTTATCAAAGAAACACTTAGACTCCATCCTCCCGCTCCTCTTCTGGTTCCTAGGACTTGTAACAAGTCTGTCAAATTATCAGGTTATATAATACCGGCCAGAAGCCGAATTCTGATCAACGCTGGAGCCATCATGAAGGATCCCAAATATTGGGAAAATCCAGAAAGCTTCTGTCCGGAAAGATTCCAAGGGAGCACCTTGGATCTTAAAGGGACAAACTTTGAGTACTTCCCCTTTGGATCGGGGCGTAGAATTTGCCCGGGAATTACATTTGCATTGGCTAACATTGAGGAATGGCTTGCACAACTGTTGCTCAATTTCGATTGGAGGATGCCCCATGGGAAGACGCCGCAAGATTTAGACATGGAGGAAGTTTTTGGTGGGACTGTAACCAGAAAGAACAATCTGTATTTGCTCGCAACACCACTCAAGTAATGCTTGTGTAAATGTTTCCAATATGTTGTTTAAGATGATGTTTGTTTAATGTTATTTTTATATTGTAATGTCAGCTTAAGGCTGCGTTTGGGAGGACTTATTTTCACCGGTCAAGCGGTTACAACCGCATGAATCGGGCCATAATTTATGATCCGATTCATGCGGTTGTAACCGCTTGACCGGTGAAAATAAGTCCTCCCAAACGGAGCCTAAATCTTCTTTTGCTCTGGTTGTTGTACTCTTTTTTGATGTATTGCTTAATAATGAGTGGTCATATGGTAATTCTCGGCAATTGAGCAAACTTATCAGTGTTAAAAATTGAGCACAATAAATAAGCACTATGTATATATGTATATACACATACAAAAAAAATAGCGTTGACCGTTGCGATTGCACGATGTAATATCCGATGCCTTTCAAATCAATCTCGACCGTGTCATACCATTCTGATATCCTACGGCCCATACGAGTTTAAATACTGATTGTTGATCAGTATTTCGATCAGTCATGTTATTTCTGTAGGAAATCAACGGTTAGTATTTAATACTGCAACTATTTCTAGGTGTGAGTAACTGCTAAAATTTTTTCGTCCGCAAGCCACAAGTGGGAGGAGCATGCTCCAACGGACGGATGGGCGGATCATGTTCGCTGCCAACGGAGGGGGGAACAGGTTCGCACCCTTAGACAGGCGGAGCCCGTTTGCAAGCCATGTGCAGGCAATTTGGCAACCCCTCTTAGACATATCTTTAATACTCATGCAGTTAGGGATAAGCGTGAAGCAAGTTCGACAGCTGGTACTAATAACAAAAAGAATAATAAGGAATGATAAAATAATTAAAACAAGACCGTTCGACAAAGCAATTAAAATTTTTATAATCAATTGATGCGAGATAATTAGAGTTGAATAACTACGAGATTCAATTACGTCAATATTATTTAGTAGATAAATTAAGGATGTAATCTCAAAACTAATATATTATAAACTTAGGCTCTGTTTGACACAGTGGTGGCGGTCGTAAACACGTGTTAAACTGTCATTCGTTAAGGATCATATAACAAACTTAATCCATTTGAACATAAAATTGGATGATGTTCCTTAGACTCCGTTTGGCACGGTCGTGGTGGTCATGAGCATGAGGGTTAAATTATCATTCGTTAACGCCCACCTAAGGAACTTCATCCACTTTTATGTTCAAACGGATGATGTTTGTTAAGTGATCCATAATGAATAACGATTTAACCCATACATTTACGATCGCCACTATTGTGCCAAACGGAGCCTTTGTTATAACTTTTTCTTACAAGTACAGCAGTAATTTAATGTGGAAGTTGCTCGAAGCATCCGGATGGGGATCTAAGTGGAATCCCCTACCCGTTGCCCCTAGGTGAGTATAAATATGCAAACGCTTAGGAGTTACTACGGGTATGGGTTAACCGTGTACCCGAACTGACCCGTTATGCCTCCAAACCCGTTATTCGTTCAAATATACACTAACAATCTCCTCATATATTTGTGACAAATAACGTGTATGTTTCAGAGTGCATAAAGTGAAGAATATCAAAATAAGTTTCCGACTTTACACATTTCCATAAGAGCTAGCACAGTTTTTAAAGAAAAATACAAACTTGAGTTTTAAAACAATAGCATAATACTAGGGTTGTCCTAAAAAATCGGGCCCACCGGGCCGGACCGGCCCGACACGGTGAAAAGCCCGACAGGCCGGGTCCCGGGCCAAGCCCGCCTCGGGCCCAGGCCGGGCCATGGGGCCCTTCCGGGCCCCATTGTCGGTCAAATGCCCGGCCCGGTGCCCGGCCCGGTTACCGGGCTTAACCCGGGACTGGAAAAGCCCGGGCTGGCTCTTAGAGCCGTTGGCTGCCACATGGGCTGCAAATAGCAGCCTCACTGCTATTTGCAGCCCATTAAAAAATATTTTTTTAAATTTTTTTTTTAAAAAAAAACTATAAACTCTCCGCCCCCCTCCTTCTTTCCCTCTTCTACCAGTTCTACCCCCTCATCCCCCACCATCTCTCTCTAATCTCTATTCTCTCGAATATGTCGTCAACGCAAGCGTCTTATTTATCATCCGTCGCTCACGAAGTGGTGGAGCACAAGCGTACAACGCCGGTTTGAGAATATTTCGACTTAGTGCAAGTCGGCGCGGAGCAAAAGGCGAGATGCAAACAGTGCTCGAAATTACTTTCGATCGCTGACAACTCGACACTCGCAAGACACGTTAAGTCTTGCGCAACCAAACAAGCTCCTCCCGAGTTGACCCAGGCGCAATTATCGGCATCCGGACAAATCTGGACGTATGATCAAGGTCGGCAACGGGAGCTGCAGGTGAAGAACATCATCAGACGTGGGTTGCCGTTCAGCCACTACGACAACGAAGAAGAAACCGAGTACATCCACCAAGGGCTACAACCCAAATATCACCAAGTAAGTCGATCTTCAATTAGGCGCGACGCACTTAAATATTATTTAGAAGCAAAACAAACTTTAATTATTTTTTTTGAAAAATTTGAGGGTCGAGTGAGTTTAACGAGCGACGTTTGGACAAGTAGTATAAAATTAGGATTATCGTATATGTCTATAACGTGTCACTGGGTCGATCCCGTTTCCGGGGATCTAAATAAGCGAATAATTTATTTTAAAAGTTTCGAAGTCTCGCACATCGGTGAGGCGATTTATCAAATAATTTCAAAATGTGTGCGCGAATTTAAAATAAAAGATAAAATTATGAGTATTTTTTTCGATAAGACAACAAATAATACCACTTCAATTGAGTGGTTAAAACGTGATTTGAAACCTATGTTAAACGATGCTTTTTTCATACTCGTTGCGCGTGTCACGTTTTAAATTTATTAGTACAAGATAGTTTGTCGTATATGAAACCATACACTAATAAAATACATTTAATGTTACAATTTATTTATAGTTCTAAACAACGACGTCAAGATTTTAAAAAATTCGTAACCGGGCAAGGTCAAAAATTTTTGAAACCTCTATTTGACATGTTAATTAGATGGAACTCTACGTATATAATGTTAAAACGAGCGATTCGCCAAAAACACTACTAATGGAATTTTATACTTTGTTAGGTCAACATGAATTAACCGAGTCCGATTGGACAATTTTAGAGCATTACATGGATTTATTAAAAGTTTTTTATACGGCGACAAATAGTTTATCTGGCGTATATTATTCTACTAGTCTGCTAGCTATTGAAAATATTGTTAATATTTCACAAAAGTTAAATTATTTTAAACAACACGCCGGATGGAACGAATTAATAGAAATAATGGAAAGAAAATTTTTAAAATATTATAGAGAAATCCCAGTTATATTTTCATGCGCCGCCGCTTTGAATCCTCTTTTCGGCGTAGACGGCGTAGAAAATTTTATTGAAGAAATAAATAACAATATAGACATAAATCTAAGTAATTCAGATTTAGATAATCTGAGTATTTTAAATTTTAACACTATTTTTACTGAATATTATAATTATTACGATAATTTATACAGATCGTGGCGCCGAGAGGATGTGTCGCAACCAAAAATATCTAGTACTTTTAAAAATAAAATGTTAGAGTTAGCCTCTATGAAAAAAGCGCGCACAACATCTAGTAGTTTAAATGAATTAGGGTTGTACACAAAAACACAATTTCATGATTTTATGTCCACAGACGAATTAGAAAATTTTGATATTTTAAAATGCTGGAAAGGTAAAGTAAATACATATCCTATTATGGCCTATATGACCCGAGATTTACTAACGATCCAAGCTAGCACGGTAGCTTCAGAGTATGTTTTTTCTTTTAGTCACACAGTTTTGAACGTCGGAGAAG
The DNA here is from genome assembly GCA_039583875.1 of Platanthera guangdongensis. Lineage (NCBI taxonomy): Eukaryota > Viridiplantae > Streptophyta > Magnoliopsida > Asparagales > Orchidaceae > Platanthera > Platanthera guangdongensis. The sequence goes on along the minus strand of CM077160.1, from coordinate 158,919,860 downwards.
TCGACTAAGCGAATAATCGCTCGAGATCTGCATATGCTACAAGGACCACCTGGATGCGATGAAGAGCAAACAACATATTTTAGCGATCGAGGATAGCTCGTCGGACATGGAAGACGAGATGGACACGATCAACTTAAACTAGACGTACAACTTCTTGTATTTTTGTCATTTGAAATTTTGTAATTTTTAATAATTTAGAATTTTTGTCATTTGTAATTTTTAATAATTTAGAATTTCCAAATTTTTGTATATTTGCACATTTCTAAATTTGTATAATTTCGTTACATTAATAAAAAATTTATTTTTCAATATTGCGATGTTGTGTTTTTTTATTTTTTTTTGTAAATCATATGTTTTGATTTTTATTTATGAATTAAAAAAATAAAAAAACATTTTTTAAAAAAAATAACCGGGTCGGGCTTAGCCTGGGCCCGGCCCGGGCCGGCCTTGGGGGCCTTATGAGCCCCCCCAGGGAGCATAGCCTGGCCCGGCCCGGCCCGGTTACAGTGTTAAGCCCGGCCCGGGCCCGGTTCGGAAAAGCCCGGGACCTGCAGGCCCAGACACAATGGGTCGGGCAACCTTCCCTTGTTAGTGTTAATTATTTAGTGTCATATCATACACACACCGATGTGTCATCAATACGTCTTGGCTAAAGCATGAACACTACACTCATAAGCATGATTAGAAGTATATTGAGTATATTATGTAGTATGAGATGCATAATATATATTGATATATGAATCCACCATAGGTGGCAACATGTGAGGGTTATGTAGTATGCGATGCATAATCTCACCACATGAATGCCCATTAACATATTTTCTTTTCGTTGCATGCAATATTATATAGTATGTGATGCATAACATTGCATGTGTACGCCGCTCATAACATACATTAAGTCCTTTTATAGAATTCATAGCACCACATGCATAACATAACATAATATAAGCACAACATGTCAAGCTAAAGATTTGCACGATGATACATGTACACACATGATTTTAAATATGAGTAAAATATCCATACATTCATATCATAGGCATTTCATCACGACGGGAAATATTACCTGAGCATTGACATTGTTCACAATGACTTACATGGGCATGAGCATCCTTGAAGATGCTTGACCAATAGAAGCCTGCTTCAAGTACCTTTCGAGCCGTCCGATTAGCTTTATAGTGCCCACCGGCGGGTCCCTCATGACAATGCTTTAGAATTTGGGTGCCTTACTCATGAGAGACATACCTCCGCACTACTTGGTCCGCACAACACGAAAAAGAAAGGGATCCTCTCAAAAATTATTTTTCAAATCAGGATAGAATTTCTTCTTTTCTTGATAAGAAAAACCATTCGGGAGGAATCTCGCAACAAGATAGTTTGCGAAATCGGCGAACCAAGGAGTGGGGAGAGTAATTACCTTATGAATGGCGACAAGGCGCTCATCAGGGAAAGTGTCGTCAATGTCCTCCTCTATGAGCTCCCCTGAACTTGGGTTCTCCAACCGCGAAAGATGATCAGCCACCAAGTTCTCCGCTCCTCTCTTGTCGCGAATATCCAAGTCAAATTCTTGGAGTAGTAAGATCCTTAACTGCATTTTGTCTTCTGGAGGAAAGTCCAATAAAACATTCCTTTAAAATTCCCTTGAAACTTGCTCCAGATTAATTGAAACGACTACAAGATCCTTGAAATAAATGCTGGGAGTAATTCCATAATTGTCTGAATTTGAATCTTGAAAAACGTCGATCTCTCCAGAAAAACGTCGACCTGAGCTCCACTATCGTTGAACTGAGCTCAGCGACTGGACTTAGATTGAAGCAGAAAGCGTCGATCTGAGCTCAACTATCGTTGAACTGAGCTTAGAGATAGAGAAACAAACTAGAGACAGGAACGTCGATCTGAGCTCGAAGATCGTCGAATGGAGTTCGACGACTTCGTCGAAGTGAGCTCAGAGATCGTCGAATGCAGTTCGACGATTCGTCGAAGTGAGCTCAGAGATCGTCGAATGGAGTTCGACGATTCGTCATCCTGAGCTCGACGAAATGACTTAGTCTCCTGAACTGAAATATCTGGTCTTGAGGGTCTTGAGGGCAGCTTTCAAACATAAATACTAACCCTTAGACTCAAACTAATTGACCTTTAGATCTATACAAGGAGGTCAAAACAACTTTCCTATAGAACATAGTGATCCTTGCCCAAATCAGTAATAGGGTGTTCCAACACAATCCCTATTTAGAGGATCATCATCACTAGAAGGAACCGAATATGGAGGAAGCCAACACGGAGGAAGCCAGTACAACGGAGCCCAGCATAGAGGTGACCAATATGGAGGACATCAGTTTGGAGTCGGCCAGCATGCAGGAAACCAATATGGAGGAAGCCACTATGTAGGAGACCCACATGGAAGACCTCAATTTGGAGGGCCTCAGTTTGGAGGATTTTAATTTGGAGGGTCTCGTTTTAGAGGAAGTCAGTACGGCGGAAGCCTATATGGAGGAGACCACTATGGTGGAGCTCGATCCGGAGGACACCAGCACGAAGGAATCCAGTATGGAGGAAGCGACTATGAAGTTCCCGGGTATGGAGGAGAACAACACGAAGGAAGCGCACGCGGAAGTCGTAGCGAACCTGATGATGACCTCCCAGAATTTTAGCATTATTTTTAAATGTAATATTTTGTTTGAATTATATAATGTTTATTTTATTTTATTTATGTAATTAAATTTTAAATTAAAAAAGCTTAAAAATTAAAATAATATAATATTTTAAAAACATATATATTTTAAAATTGTTTAAATAATATTAAAAAAATCATGTTCTTCAAAAATATGAAAAACATGATTGGAATTGATTCTCCTTATTCTCCATATTTGAAAAACATAATACAATGAAATCTCTAAATATAAAGATGGCTCATTGAAGATGCTCTAAGAAACCAACAAAACCTTTAACTATGTGTTTCCGACGGCTAGCACAGTGTCAAACGGAGCCTTAGGCTCTATTTGTTTGGGCGTTTCAGAGCTCCGTTTTGGGCAAACGCCGCCGGAAGGCGGGTAAACAAATGAACCTCCGGCGGCGTTTGCTCCGTTTCCACCCGCCCCCCTTGAGAAACGCCCCAAAAAGCTCCGTTTGGAGCAGCCACCTCCCCCCTCCGTTTCGAACACTCCGTCTCCACCCGCCGGATCGATCCGCCACCGCCGAAACAAATGAAGCCTTAATCTTTAAAGATTGTTTAAATATTTTGCATACTGACCTTTTAGCACCACACCAAAAGCATTAGCTGGCGCCAGGCAGACTGCGGACAGTAATATCCAATTAAAGAATACAGTTTGCATGAGAGCAGACTTAACATAAGTTAAAGAAACGTCCGGCCAACATCGCATATTCTTTTCCTTTTTAACATAAATTGGGGTTGGCATTTCAGTAAGCAATTAACTTCCGATCAAATATATATTTTATGATCGATGGTGATATTTTCATTCAATTTCGTAAGAGCGAGAGAAATCGTGCTAGAGGAAGCCTAAAGATTTATAATTAGTTGATGCCAAATAATTACACTTATTTAAGCTGTCGGATTGAATTATCTTAACATTATATTAAATGCCAAAAATATAATCTCTAAATTAATATTTAATAAACTTAAAACAAATGTAAGCAACCAAATTAGTTTAAATCAATTGACAAGGTTCTATAATTTTTTTTTAAAATAAAGTATAGCAATAACTTAAAATTAAATGAATTTATTTTAAAATAAACAAGTTATCCAGAGCTCGAAGCCTAGAATACACCACTATTTTTAATTAAAAAATCCATTACAAACAACTCAATTTGAAATTAACTTTAATCCACTTGTGTCCGTAACCCTAAACCCGATCAAAGTAAAATGAATTGATTCAATAAGAGCATATGCATTTATTCTTCTTCTTCGAACCACTTTTGGAGCTCGTCTTCTTTGTCAGGGTCTTGTAGATTTGAAAGAACTGTAACCGCAATAACTCATGCATCCTCATGAATTCAGATATGCTTCCGCTCACATATTCATCTCGCTGTTTTGACAAATGTCTCCAAAATGACTTATTGGGCTCCAAACGCACAGTTATCCGATCCCCGCCTAATATATCAAAAAATAAGGAAATGAATTGTTTTCAAAAATGACTTGGTAGCTATAAAAAGTTGGGGATGGAAGTGCTGCATCTCATGCTCATCATCATATCCTCCTCCTCCTCCCACACTCAACCATATGGAATCCTCTTTGGTCTCCCCCATCTATCCTCAGCTCCTTTCCATCATTTTCCTGATTCTCCTCCTCATAAAGATTTTATTATGGTTGGGAAAGAATGCCGGCGGCGGCAGTGGTAAGTATAACCTTCCTCCGGGGCCCTGGAGACTCCCAATTATCGGCAGCATGCACCACCTGATTGGCGAGCACCCACACCGCAGATTGAGCCGGCTCGCCGAGACCTACGGTCCTCTTCTCCACCTCAAACTCGGGGAGGTGGACCTAATAACCATCTCATCCCCTGAAGTAGCCCGCGAGGTCATGAAAACTCACGATTTGACATTCGCTTCAAGACCCCAAATGTTAGTGGGCGATATCATCTTTTACCACAACTCCGACATCCTCTTCTCCCCACACGGCAAATATTGGTCGCAGCTACGTAAGATCTGCATGATGAACTTCTTCAGCCCAAAGCAGGTGAAGTCCTCCGGCTTCATCCGGAAGGAAGAGACGAGCATTCTTGTGGAGCAGATTCGTGCGGCGGCCGAATTAGGGGAACCCATCAATCTATCGAAGCAGTTTTTCTTGGTGGCGAATTCGATCGTAACAAGAGAAGCGTTTGGGAAAGAATGCGGCCACAGGGAGAGCTTCTTCGAGGCGATCAGAGTGATTACGAAGTTAGTATCCGGATTCAACATAGCAGACGCCTTCCCTTCCATGGGTTTTCTGGGGGTAATCACTGGATTGAGAAGAAAAGCAGTGGGGGAGCACATTCACATGGATTCCATCTTGAATACCATAATTCAGGAGCATCTGGCCAGAAGGGCGCAACGGAACGACCGCGCGGCGGCCGCGGCCGCGGTAGAGGACGATATTGTGGATGTTTTATTGAACATCAAGGAGCGTGGGGAATGCGGGGAATTGGATGTTCCCCTCACCATGGATAACATTAAAGCCGTCATATTGGTAAGCACTGCACTGCATCCATTTATTTATGGGGATTGTTAAAAACAAATCAAATTTGGATATACGCAAACCATTGTTAATGACAAACCATATATTTTGAAAAATACTTCATGGAAACCAAATTGTTAACGACAAACCAAAATTGTTAACGACAAACCAACACTACAAATTACATAATCAAATATTTTACACAAAAAAATCATTTCATGAGAAGTCCAATGCAACCGTTCGACAAAATAACATGTTTATAACATAGAAATATCGAATTTATGACATTTAATATATGATAACAGTCACATCTACTTAAATGAAAACCTGTAAAAATTTAAAGACTTTTATTACCAAACAACACCTACAACATTCATAAACCTGATTAATTTAAATTTCAGAGGTCAACCATGAAACATGTCTGTATATAATGAAAATCTTTAGAAGTTTTTGAGTTTGATTCCAATATCTAAAATTAGGAACAAAAAATGAAAATTTTGAAATGAGAAATTTGACAGTAGTTTTTGTAAGACAAATGAAAGTATGAATAACGAGAGTCAACTTCATTTATTACAGCAAACAATGCATTTATGTTTCCCTCTCTTCATAAATTACAAAATAACATAAGAGGCTAGAAATCAACCATCCAGCATCATTATCTAATTACAGCACGAAAATAAAATCAAAAACGAAGAACAAAAAAGTCAATGTGTAGAATTCATATGCAGAATCCAAAACGAAAAACTAGTTTATCAATATGTTGAAGATGAAAGAAGAAAATATGTATTAAAAAATCCAGATGCAGAATCAAAACGAAAATGAAGAGAAGCGGCGTCGCACCTTAAAAATCAACGAAAAAACAGCTGCTCGTGATGGGAGAGGCAACGAAAACAAAGAACCAACGTGTGCACCTTCAAAATCGTATGGTTGTTGTACGTCAAACCACTTATCAGAAGCCTCACAACCTACTGGCGACGGGAGAGGCAGTGATAGTGAGGCTGGGAAATGCGGCGTGAGTTGCGGCGAGAGAGGCGGCGGAAGGGGCGACAGGAGAGGCAACGACAGAGAGGCTGGGAGGTGCAGCGGGAGCGGCGGTGAATTTGGTTTGCGTATATCCAAATTGGTTTGCGCAGAAAAAAAAAACCACCGATAAAAAAAGGGACCTGATTTTAAGATTTTGGTTTGCATATATCCGAATTGGGTTTACCTTTAACAATTCCATTTATTTATTTTTTCCCGCCCTCAATTATATTTGATTTAACGATTTAAAATAATTTATACAACTATAAAGAAAGGTGAAGAAATGACAGTTTGATAAAAAAAACAAATATGTAAGCAAAAGCAATAATCTGCAAACACGCACGCAGTTTATAAATAAATATAAGAATAATTCTACACATGCCTAAAATTCATCTAAATATTATAAAAAGTGGGCCCCACACCACTATTTTCATAACAAAAACACCCGATTACTATTCAAAACTCTGCAAGTCGGGGTTTTTTTAATGGAAATAAGGGTGTGGGCCCCACTTTTTGTTGTATTTCGGTAATTTTTATGTACATATAGATTTATCTAAATATAAATTCATGCAACTATAAAGATAGGAGAAAAAATGACCGTTCCATATAAATAATAATGTGAATGTACCAGACACGTACGGTTTGCAGAAAAATAAAGAATCTGAACTGTAATCCATCTAGCGGATGCAAAAGATTCACTGAGAACCTTCATCATCAGACGACGACTAGCCACACCATCAGAGCAAAAAATTCTCGAGAAACCAACGAATTCTTAAGAAATTTCTATCAATTTTTACGTTCAAAACTAGTAATCTTTTCTTTGTGCCCTTACAAAAATTCTCCATCAAAAAATTCTTGCACGCACATTATTATTTATTTGGCGCGCTTTAGATGGGAAATTTGGTCTGATTAGACTTTCGGTAGGATTATTCTCTCTCTTAAATTATTTTGATCATTTAAAGATATTTGGTTTTTTTGGCAAATTGCACCCTCAAAATATAGTATTTTGGCAAAATGCATCCCGAAAGTTTAAAATTGGCAAAATGCACCACCAAAATGATTTTTTTGGCAATGTGCATCCTAGAGTGTACATTTTGGCCATTTTATTTTTTACCTATTGGGGGTGCAGTTTGTCAAAAAAATTATTTTGAGAGGTACATTTTGTCAATTTTAAACTTTCGCAGTGCATTTTGTCAAAAGCCAAAGATATTTAATTAATTAAAATATAAGATGAAAGTTTCATACCATTAATAATAATTAATTATGATTACTTACACTTTATTTAACTTCTATAGCCTCCAATAGCAGCCCACTGCCTTGGCCTTCATCATTAACCTCATTTAACATTACCCAGGCGTCTTATATGCCCTCCTGAGTAGTAATTCATAGGTTTCTCCCTCTCGAGAATTTGTCGGAGATGAAAACGACAACATTATCCCTTTAATGTTTTGGTGAAGGATAAACGCCTAGTAATGGTTTTATAGTAATTCCGCTATTTTAATTTTCTAGGAATTGATATGAATTTTTCCAAAAAAAGAAAATTATCTTAAACGTGAAAGTTAAAGCAGACATCTCCAATTTTTCAAATTATATTGCATTCAATTTCTCAATTTGGTGAAATACTTTTTAATGCATTAAAACATTTGGTTTTTTAATTAAATAATAAATATATGAATATTATACTAATAATCTAGTTACACAAGATTAATTTTGAGAATTTTAGAGATATTATATGCCTTAAATATGGCGTTTGAAATTTTTATTCACGATTTATCTTTTTTTTAACTTTAATGAATTAATAGGTTATCAAGATATGATTATATATGTACACTCTTAAGAAATCAATTTCAAGTTGCGAGCTTAATTAATTAACTCTATCGGGGTCAACTGGAACTCAATTGGATGGATCCGGATCCCCTCGAGTTTCAGGGGGTGAAGTTCTTATTTTGCGAGTAAATGAAGCGGAATCACAAAAAATGGTTAACATGAGATTTGTAGATATTTCCGAGATGAATAACTTTCATGTTGATCATTTTTTGTTTTGAAGTCGTTTGGACCCCCGATTTGGGCTCCGAAAAAACACAGTCCGAAAAATATTAAAATTAATATTTTTCGGACTGTATTTTTTCGGAGTCCAAATCGGGGGTCCAAACGACTTCAAATCAAAAAATGTTCAACATGAAAGTTATTCGTCTCGGGGATATCTACAAATCTCATGTTAACCATTTTTTTGTGATTCTGCCCATTTACTCGCAAACTAAGAACTCCACCCCCTGGAGTTCCCGGAGGAACTCCAGTGGATCCGGATCCCAATTGGATTAGAGTTCACTCCTTTGAGGAAGTCATACCTTTTAAACCTCGATTCCCGTGATGTTGATTAGTTGTTGCGAGAAAATTGGGGGTGAATCTTGACTTGGAGATTTGAGACGTACGAGCTATCTGTTAAGATAATTTTTTTCTAAGTGCGAAAGATGCTAGTCAATTTTGATCGTGTTTTCAAGTATGTGTCTCATGACAAATATGAAAAGAAGTAGTCGTCTTTGACCTGAAAATAAACATGCGTTCTTTACTGAAGTTTCTAGGAAATTGTTCAAAAGAAACTTTATGTCAAATGACATGTGTTTTTTTTACCGATAGAAGCTTCATCCACATATCATCTACTATCTCTATATCCTTGGTTTTGACCCTATAAATAGACATGAAAAATGAGGGGTTAGACATCCACTTCTCTCCAAACTCACGAATTGAAGATTTCTAGAGAGCTCTTTGTGGTAATCGTCTTAATTTGGAAGAGCTTTCATATATCGTTGTACGACGTTGACGGGAAGTACTTTGTCTACACAAATTAGATCTGGAGTATGTAGATTTGGGCAAGGATTCGAAGAAGCATCTTGAAGAGGATTTGTGTAATGTGTCTGGCCCGCCACTGTTGCTAACTTACAGTTTTTCTGTTACTATTTATTATATTGTGTTGTGTGAAGTTGGTGAAGATCCTATAATGATCGAGGGGGGGGGGGGAGGCTTGTGATCGTCTATTATTTCATATATTTTAGTGACACCTTTTCGGGTTGAACTCCGATCGTCCGATATTTTTCACCTTATTGAGTTTCCACGTTAAATCTCTGTCACCTTTTATTGCTGTTATTTTGTACAGTGTTTTAGTTGTGTATTGGCATACCGCTAAGCAGTTGTGTAGGTACTTGCTCGAATTAATTTGCAGGTGTTTTGATCGGACTTACGTGCTTTGTAGCTCAACACTATCTTGATTAAACAGTGACAATAGTTGAATAATGAGCGCTTTTATATACGGATGAAGTAAGACTTATGAGTATTATGTTGGATATACTTGGTTATCTAACTGTGAATAAATGTAGTGTAACCCGAAGGGTCGTCGGGGTGTTTTGTTGCTTTAGTGCATAGTATTGTTTCATCTTGCACTTTAGACAAACATGAGTTATGCGAGTGTTTGTGGGAAGTAGACATCAATATAATTGAGCTCTTAGAATAACTGTTTATACTATTGCATATTAATTTCTCAATATATTTTAATATCTAACAATTGAGGCTTTGTTTGGAGCCGTGTTTTTACCGCTGCATGTCGCAGATTTCTGAGAATCCGAGCCAAACGAAAAACTAGCACTGGATTCTCCCTTCGCCACCGCCCATTAATCGCGCAAAAAACGTGATCTGGATTCGTGATTATTTCTCAAGATTCCAGATCGCGGAAAGCCGCGATTTGTTTTGCCCTACCCTCGCTCCTCTTCCTGCGGCAGAATCGATCTGCTTCCATCATCCTATTCCAACAAGAGAAGCTTTCTTCCGGCGAATTTGCAACCGGCGACGAAGTAGAAGAAGCTTTCCTCTGGAATAGACAACCGTTTTTATAAAAATCACTGTCTATTCGAGCATAGACATCGGTTTTTATAAAAACCGCTGTCTATTATACCCCGAGTCCTAGAATAGATAGCGATTTTTATAAAAATTGTTGCCTATTCGAGCTGTATTAAATTTTTTTTGGAAGCTTCTCAAGTCCGGGTCGCGGAGTTAGAAACTCGCCTGGTCACCGCTAAAGATCGCCCTGATCCCTTGGGTACTCGTCCGGTTGAGCAGCAACAGGAGGCGAGTCCGCGTGGGATGGGCAAAAGGATTCGCATGCACGGGGACGAGATGTCAGCCATCCGCCTCAGGATAGCGCGAGTAACGGGGGAAGCCGTTCTCGCCAATCTAAGGATTTACGACTTCCTTGGCCCAGAAGCCGATCATGTGACAGTCATGGACCTCATCCCAGGCCTACTCGCCGCGGAGTCCAACTCGCCAGACCGCGTCCTCTCCTCCCCTTCTGGCTCTAGCGACAGCGACAGCAGCAGTGGAGAGAGTGATAGTAGCGATGACGAGGACGATGCCGAGGACAAGGAAGATGCTATCATTGAAGACGAGGAGTACAAGCCTGATACTGACGACAATGAATCATAGTCGGTCGGCGACCTCCTGCGTCAAAACTTGTAAAGACAAAGTTGTATAATATAGAACTTTTTGTAGCCCTGTAATACTCGCTACATTAATACAAGAGTTCTTCAACCATCTTTCTTCTTTTACTTGTATACTCGCATGCTCGCTTGTTGACGATGCTAGCTAGGCTCATAGGTGCGGAGAGGTTGAAAGCTCGACATACGCATACTCGCATGTTGATGTCGCTCGTTATCGGCATCCAATACTCGCTCTGATTAAATTGCTCTGTCTACTTGCAAGTTGTTGCTCGCACCTGCATGGTCGCAGTCGCATGCTCGCCCATCGTTGCTTGTACCTGTATGGTCGCATACCTTATAGGAGCATAGCTCATTTGCGTCGAAGAATATAGTCGACACCTAGCAGGAGTAAACTCAACTAGAGGTGGAAAATACAGGTCGACACCTAGCAGGAGCCAAGCTCAACTGGAGGTGGAAACTACATCTTATAGGAGCCGACTTCAACTGGAGATGGGTCGACAACTCTCAGGAGTCGCGCTCAACTGGAGGTGGAGGCTATAACACCTCATCTGTTTACATCGTATATACTAGAAGGTCCGGCCGGGGCCCCACAAAATATACCACAAAACAGGCGGTGAAGTTACGGTATGATACCAGAGTAACACAACGCACCCTAACACATTGCATTCTAGCGGAAGCCAAAACACTAAACTTGAACTCCACACCTGAATGTCCAACATATAAAAGCTCCTCATTTATATATAACATAGGAATGTTTTACAAATACAAACAGTTGGCCTTACAGGGCTTTCACAACAGTGGCCTCAACATTGGCGCGCAGGCCGGCCACGTATAAATAAAATACAACATTTCAAAGTTTAGCCTTCGAGGGATAGCAGCAGCAGCAAATGCAGCAGGAACTTCAGCCCTTACGCGTCCCGCTCGGCTCTCCAACACCTGCACAGGGACAGCTCACCCAACGGTGGAAAATAGAGGCAACGGTCAGCATTCAGCTGACCAATTTATAACGACCCTACCCCTTTCCCGGGGCAGTGATATTCTTTCCTACAGGCATAGCATTTCACAAGCATATATATATCTCATATAATGTGCTTTCACGCACACATTCCATCACAACCGTCAGCCACTCAGCCCGACGATCCGTGCACTCAGGGCACATTCTTGGTGTACCAGCGAACCAGGGTCACACCACCATATCAGGGTCACAACCCAACGGTAAAATATTGAACATTTCACTCCATGAAGTGCAGCCGGAGTTCTATTCGTAATGCACCGAGATTGGCCCGTAGCCCCCCATTGTGTCATGACACGTATGCCTATGACTCTTGTTATGTGCACCAACAGACCGCACTTTCAGGTCTCACGTCGGACGGACATAGCGCAGGTCAGATCATCCACCCCCCGTTGCTCAAATCGCCTTGCCATCACCGAGCACAACGTACTCGCGGCTATATCAAAGGCGCGGGTCGGTTTCACCAATCCTGTTCTGGCATTCAAGCCTGGGTGCTTTCTTGGGCGCACCAGTACTTACTCTTACACCCATTTCATTTCACACATCATCGGGTCTTTCCTGTGCACACCAGTACTTCCTGCTACTCCCTTTCACAGGTATGACACCACAAATATCACAAATGTCAAGGGTATTTCCACGGCTTACCATGCCAGTACTTCCTGCTACTTCCTTTCACAGGTCCACTCATGAACATCAAGCATTACAAATGGTATTTCCTGGACTTCCAATCCAGTACTTCCTGCTACTTCCTTTCACAGGTACAACCCAATAGCACAGGCATCATAAACATCACAAGGGTATTTTCCTGGACTACCACTCCAGTACTTCCTGCTACTGTCTTTTACAGGGTTAACCCATCGACTTGTAAACTACATGTTTATCACAGAGTCTTCTCTGGTTCCTATATGTAACATCACCAATCCAGACCAACCTGTTCAGATGGGCTTCACACAGCATGTCTATTCTGTGCTCCATTTCCGGATCTATATGCCAAATTGGGGATTCCATGAATCAACCCAAAAGACTCCCACAACAAGCCACCCTCTGGTGGGGGAATCAGATGCACATGCCAAAAAAGAAGCTTTCACATGGCTCGGAAGAAAAGTCCTTATCATTGACGACCGCTTCAGTGTCATGATCTCCTAGCTGGCTAGAAAGAACCGCAACAGATTTTCCTCCGCAAAGATGGTCTCGGATCTCAGCATGACACTCTCAAGCTCCACCAGAGATCAGCTCGTCTTCCTCTTCCTCCTTCTTCCTCTCTCTTTCTCTCTCTAAGCTTTTAGAAAGATGAAGGCAATAACATAATGAGCATTCTGTCTCAGTTTTCGGCCTTAAGGAAGCAGGGAGGACTCTCAGCTGTTAGTTCCAAGCTGAAGAAAATGGACGGCCAAGAAAAAGACTAAAAATTGCTTCTCGGGTCCGACACGCCCAGTGACACGCCCGTGTCACAGGCCGTGTACTCTAAGCGGTGCACAAACCGCCTTATCCCGAAACAGGTCACGACCCGAGTACACGCCCGTGTCGGCCCAGACACGCCCGTGTCACGGGGCGTGTGACTTACTCGACGATCGTCGAGCTCATTTCGTCGACTAGAGGGGGACACGCCCGTGTCACGGGCGTGTTCCCTCTATCGACCACTTTCGTCGACCAAAGACTCGAGTGTCGACACAAAGGAGGTGTCGACACAGGGAGGTGTCGACACAAGGGATGTGTCGACACACGGAGGTGTCGACACAAAGAGGTGTCGACACAAGGAGGACACGCCCTAGCTCACGCCCGTGTCATGGGGCGTGTCCCTCCTGAACACTTCGTCGAACGCATTTTCGTCGAAGTTGCGACGTCTACGCACCCGAGCAGGACATGCCCTGGGACACGCCCGTGTCCCAGGCCGTGTCACCCAACATTTTCCCTTTTGAAATTTGGGCTGTTACAGAGGCAACATCTTACAGGAGTCAGGCTCAACCGGAGATGGGTTGACTCGGATTTAGCTCGTAGTCGGCCCGCGGGAGGGAAGCTCATACAGGGGACTCGGGCTACGTCAACAACACACACGAGGAATCTATCTCCCCCGAGATGTTTGGTAGCTGATATGCAGGAGAGAGCTCGTGCAGGGACTCAGACTACGATAACTTCACGACTCGAGGACTTCTATTGGTGCGGAAGCGGTTCGCCCTGTTGCTCAGGAGATAGCCAAATAATTAAATGCACCAATATCTATGAGACAACAGTTTTTTTGGACTCAGACTACGATAACTCTGTGATCGAGATCCTTGGTGCACGTTCGAGGCGGATCACTCTTACGAGCCAGTTTTGGGAAAAACCTTTTAATTAGTGTGTTTTATTTTGTAATAGAATGTTGAAGTACCTATCATGTACACTAAGTTAATTAGTTTGTTTTAATTAATTGATGTTTATCTCTAATTTTTTAAAAAATAACTTTTAAAACGCACAGCTGTTTTGTCAAACAGCTTGACAACTTCTCCATTTGAAACAACACTGAAATAGTTGTTCTTCCAAATAGATTCACAGACTCCGCCACCACTCTGCAAAACAGTTGATTATTACATCATTGCTTCTCACCACTGTTTCTTCAGTCGCTGCAGCCGCGCCAAATAGAGCCTTAGTGTTCCTTTCAGTTTATGGTCCGGCTAGGTCACCAGATGAGACTTAGGCTTCGTTTGTTTCGGCATTTTTGCCGGGCGTTTGGAGCAAACGCCGCCGGACGGCGGGTAAACAAACGGGACGCCGCGGCGTTTGCACCCGCCGCAAGAAGAAAAAGCCCCTCAAACGCCGCTCTTCCAACCCCGCCTCCCCCCCTCCGGTTCCAACTCTCCATTTCGACCTGCCGGGAGCAAACACCACCGCCGTACCAAATGAAGTCTTAATTTTACTATGTATACTTACTAGTGTTATGAGGTTAGCTTGCCCATGTTTCTCTATGCATGAAATGAGAAATGATGGAGACTAGCCTGACAATATCTCCAAGTTGGATCTGGATTCGAGTAGAATAGTGCCGGAGCTGAATTGAGTGCTACTTCTTCTCATGCAGTTCCTACATAGTTGGTGTATTGGACATAAGAATTTACAGTTTTATCTCACACCCCGGAAGGGGAGTCTTATATATATAGTACATAGACGAAACAAGTTTAATAATAATTAATTTGTATTCCTTTCTTATAGGATTTATTCGTAGCTGGAACTGAAACTGCATCGGGTTTCATAGATTGGATCATGACAGAACTTATTCGGCATCCCGAGGCTATGCAGAAGGCTCAATTGGAAGTTAGAAAGGCCTTAAATGGAACAACAAAGATAAAGGAGAATGACTCAAATGAGCTACAATATTTGCATTGTGTTATCAAAGAGACACTCAGACTCCATCCTCCAGCTCCTCTCTTGGTGCCTAGGACTTGTAGTGAGACCGTCGAATTATCAGGTTACACGATACCAGCCAAAAGCCGAATTATTATCAACGTCGGAGCCATCATGAGGGATCCCAAATATTGGAAAAATCCAGAAAGCTTTTGTCCGGAGAGATTCCAAGGGAGCAATCTAGATTTTAAAGGGACACAGTTTGAGTACTTTCCCTTCGGATCGGGACGAAGGATTTGCCCGGGAATTACATTTGCGTTGGCTAACATTGAGGAATGGCTTACACAAATTCTGCTTCATTTTGATTGGAGTATGCCCGACGGAAAGAAGCCGGAAGATTTAGACATGGAGGAAGATTTTGGCGGGACGGTAATCAGAAAGAACCATCTATGCTTGCTCGCAACTCCACGCAGATAAAGATTATTTGGAAGTGTTTCAAATATATCGTGTGAGATGATGTTTGTTTAGTGTTGCTTTTAAGTTGTACTGTGAGATCAAATCTTATTTTGCTTTGGCTGTTGTAATGACTGTTTTGTTATAAGATTTATATTCACTTTTGTATTGTTTAATATAATAAATTGTTAAAATGTGAGCACAATAAATAAGCATCATATATATTGAATACTTGTGATATCCACAATGTTGAAACCGGAATCCGGTCTCCTATAAAGTTCGACCCTCGGGAAGTGGTGGTCTCGCGCCTACTCCGCTCCTGCAAGAAAAACAACAAAGAAGACAAGGAGAAACAGACCCAAGGGCTCGGCAGGGAGGTCCCACCACACACCCGGAAGATCTCAGAGCGCTTCCCCTCCTTAGCCAGATGCCGAGCTAAGGTACCCTCAGAAAGCTCTTGAAAACTGGAGCAAGGAGGCACTGAAAGCGTGCCTGCTGGGGTACCCCTTGGGTCTCATTTATAGTTTTTGGAATCTGAACTGCCAATAACCAAAAGAACTGACCTGAAAATACCGAAAAGCCCTTGATCGGGTCTGCCAACAGCCAAACTCCGCTGTTCTGAGAAGCTATGCGCAGTCCAAACTGGTCTGCCAACAGCGTGGCTCCGCTGTTCTGAGAGGCTATTCGCACCCATGGGGAGCCAGCTCGCCGCCAATCCCTTTCCGCGGGAGGCGGACGCGACCTGGCTCTAGCGGCTCGCCTATTCTTCTTGGGCGAACGCGAGCCGGACCGCCGCGACCCGCCAGTCCTCTGCCGGGGCGGACAAGCGACCAGGTCGCGTATAGGGGGCGGGCTGGCGGCCATCGTGACCCTCCGATCAGCTCGCAGGTCGCGGGTTGCCGAGCCCATCCGCTAGTACTGGTTCGACGAAGGGCACCCCCCGCTCTGGTCGGCGATTCTCTGGGTGAGCGGGAGGGATAAGGGGGAGTCGTATCGCCTGGTTCGCTCTCCTGAAGTGAGCGGGAGCGGACCAGCCCCTTGCCGCATGTCTGCTTGTCGCTCGGGTGCGGGTCGCGGGACCGGGTCCGCCCGATCTTCCTGATGGGGCCCGCTCGACGAGCACGGGGTTGTACACAATCCCCGCTCTTTTCGAGCTTGATAAAGCTCGGAAAGAACCATCCAACCCGCGTGTTCGGCGAGTTCGGTGCTGAGCTGGCAGGGAATCTTCTGGTGGGGCCCCACCATTCGGCTATAAATATACCACTAAGCCCAGGGGGGTCTCCCCAGACCCTCTCATTTTTTCTTGAACAGACTGCAGTCTCTTGATGCCGGTCAGCGAAGAGGTGCGAACTCGCCCGGCGGCTGCGGGCCAGAAGACTCGGGAGGAGGCCCTTGAGGCCGCCCCTTGGTTAGCGCGTGGATCTCCCGGCCCTCTCTTTAGGCCGGTGAAGGGGAAGATCGTGAGGCGGTCCCCGGCGAATAACTTCCCGGGTTCCAGCTTGGCGGCTGGTGATGAGGTCGCTTCTGAGGTACGCGACCTTCCTCCTCGGCTTGTTGCTATGTTTCTGATCCTCGTCTTGCAGGCACTGCATCGTGAAGGCGAGGAGGACCGGGGGGAGGATCGCCCCCCTCCCTTGTCGTCTGAGAGGGCTGCTAGCCCCTCAGATCTGGACCGCACGCCCCCGAATACCCCTCGTTCGCCGGTTCCCCCCGGGCTGGGGAAATCTATTGCGGCATTCGAGGGAGAACCCTTTCAGGGTCGGCCGGGGCTCCTCTCGCCCTTCCATCGGTATGGATGACGTGCCAACCCCTGGTAAGCTCTTACTCAGCACCTGCCTTGTTCTCGCTCGCTCCCTCTGAATCGCCCTTCTGCAGGCTACAACATGGTCTCCTCCGAAACTGAGATGAGCGAAGGGTACTCGCCTCCGCCTGACGTGGAGGGTGTTTCAGATTACCTGGGCGACCCGACTGATGCGGTGGGGATGAAGAGACATGTGATGCGGCTGTTCCAGAAACATACTCTGCTGCTCCAGGAGCTCGTGAAGAGGGTCGACCAAGACAAGGCCGACACCGAGGCCCGGCTCGCGGCCCTGGAGGGGGCCCCGCGCGCTGCAGAAGGTGGCGAGGTCACTTCGCCTGGTGTGCACATCACGCGGGCCGAGGAGCGCCTAAGGAATGCCTCGGAGCAAGTCGGCCTGGCTCAGCAGGAGCTGGTGGCGGTGCGCGACTATCACTATCCTCGCGTGCCGCCGCGATCCGGAACGCAACGACGGGGCAGGTGGAAGTGGATCTAGTACTGATCCACCCTTTCGTCTCCCCGCCCGCGGGATATCGTCGGGTTGTTACTATCTCGAAGTTATCCTGTATCTGTAACGATTTGCAACTCTCTTTGCCCGCCTATGGGCCTAATTTTCTGCCGCTGATGTATGTTGAAATTACCACGTTGTTGATTTTATTCTCCGCGGGGCGGGCTCGAGGGTACTCGCGTACTTTGCTCGCCCTCCCGGGGGGGGGGGGGGGGGGGGGGGGGCAGGTCAGGGAATGGATTCGCTCTACCCGCCCTGCCGATCGGGGCGGGGCGAGCCGAGGGGCTCGCCCGCCGGGAGTCTCCCCGACTCGCGCGGAATCCCGGGCGGGTGCGGGCCGAGACCCGCCCGCTCAAGTCCTGCGCGGATGCGGCTGGGCGAGAACCGCGCCTGATCGGCCTCGACGGTGCGGTTGCGGGCCGGGAAGTCGAACCGTTGGGCTGAGTTTTGCTACACGCACCCCTTCATTCGACGGGAAGTTTCCCGCCCTTTCTTTCTCCCTATAAATATGTAACACCCCGAAGTTCTGGTCAATTTGGGCCAAATTTGGGTTCAGGCATGGGTGACACGGCCTGCGACACGGGCGTGTCGCAGGGCGTGTCAGGCCTGGGTTGTGTCGAGTCATCAGGTCGACGACTTTTGCTCGACGATCGTCGAGTGTCGAGTTTTCGAGTGAGGACACGACCTGTGACACGGGCGTGTCACAGGGCGTGTCAGTGGTCGTCGAACTCAACTCGACGTTTCGAGCTAGGGCGTGTTTGCGGGACACGGGTGTGTCCAGGTGCACACGGCCAGGAACACGGGCGTGTGCCAGGCCGTGTGAAGTCTCGGGTTGTTTTGGGATTATTTTCGTTGAGTCACACGGCCTCAGACACGGCGTGTCTGAGGGCGTGTCGGGGACACGGCATGTAACACGGGTGTGTCCCATGGCCATGTACTGTTGGTTTTGAGTCGGTTGACTGCCGCTTAGAGGGACACGGCCTGTGACACGGGCGTGTCACAGGGCGTGTCAGGCCGTGTTTTAGCTTTTCTGGCCAAATCTGAGCCGTTTGTTTCCCTCTTCCCGGATCCAATGGTTGGGCTCTGTCCAGGTATTGTGAAGGCCGAGAAAAAGGGATTTAATCCCTCTTTTCCTCTTCTTCGTCTTCTTCTTCATGTATTCCAAGAAAAGGAAGAAGAAAGGCCTAAGGCAAGAGGGAAGGGAGGAGTCTACCAGCTGCTGGAGGAGCTGCGGAGTGTGGAGTGAAGATTCGAGAGCGGATTCGTGAAGGCAGAGCCGAGGCGGTGATTTTCCATCCGGCTACTTCATGGCACCGAAGCGATCTTCAAGGGTAACGATCTCCTTCTTAGACATCGAAGTCCATCCTTTATGCATGTGCTTGGAATCCTCCACCAAGAGGTGGATTTGCGGAAGTGATTCCTTTGTTGAGTCTGCATTTAGAGCCGGAAATATGGAGTACGACATAGGCATGCTGTGTGAAGCCCATCTGGACTGGTAGTCTGGATTGGTGATGTTCATGGGTAAACCAGAGAAGACTCCGTGGATTTGATGAGATGTAAATGGATTTCTATTGTGATGAATGTATGGATGTGCTGCTGAATGTGTGGAGGCTTTGATGAAGCTCCTGGTTATGATATGATCAATTGGTAGCACGCCTGGGGAGCTCGAGATAACCCGGCCTGTTACACCACTAGGGTGGGTTGATCTAGTTAGGTAGGGATCGATTGGTGGCAATGCTTGGGGAGCCGAGTTAAACCCGGCTTGCTGCACCACATGGGTGGGTCGATCGGAATAGGAGGGGGGTCGATGGTGGTAATGCTTGGGGAGCTTGGTTAAACCCGGCTTGCCACACCACATGGTGTGGGTCAATCTGCTCTGGTTGTTATTGGATGCTGTGAGGTTGTACCTTTGAGTGGTTTGGGCGGGATGTTGCCAGCTTGCGGGACTGGTGGAGTAGGTCCGGTCAACCAACAAGTTAAAACCTCGGATCAGCGGTGTATGACTGGTGGATTCCGATATGCCAAGAAGGTGCCCTGAGTGCACAGAGCGTCTGGTGGATTCCAGCGTTTGTGATGTAATGTGTTTGCTAGCGGGATAAAGAGAATGATATATGCTTGATGGTACTTGATGATAGATGATAATAGCACTGTATACAGGGAAGGAACCACTACCTCGGGTAGGGGGTAGGGTCGTTATAATGGGTCAGCCAAATGCTGACCGTTACTTTGTTTTCTGTGTTGGCTTGGATATGGAATTGCAGGTGTTACGGCTTGAAATGAATAAGTGGAAAGAATGGCTAGCTTGCTGCTATAGGCCCTTGAAGGTCATGCGAAGAGTTGTGTTTGGATTTCATGTGTGGCCGGCCTGCGTGCCGATGTACGAAATTGTTGATGTGTAAAGAGGAACCTGTAAGGCCATAAGGCCAGGGTGTGTGGGTTGTATACATTCCTGGTGTTGTTATATATAAATGTGGTATTTATATATTGGTGGACATTCTGGTTTGAGTTCATGCTAACATAAAAATATGCTGCGCTAGAATGGAATGAGTTAAGGATACGCATAGATTTTGATTTCCACACGTAATTCCTCGCTTGTCTGTGATATATGGCGTGGGCCCCGGCCGGACCACCGTTATATGTCATGTGACATGTGGGGGCGTTACAAAGTGGTATCAGACCAAGGTTTAGATTGTGTGGGAGGAGAGAACATAATTGAACTCATGAATGTCCACTCGGAATGTATGTCAAGCACATGATGTGCGTGAGTGTGTAGTCAATGTAGTAGTACCGTTATGATTTGACGTATTAATGGTGTTCTGTACATTGATAGGTGGCGAGGGATGGAGCTGGGCCGTCTGAGCCTCAGCGGTCTGATGAGAGTGCAACACCCGTTGAAGAGCCAATGCCTCCCTCGGCAGAAGCCATACGGGTGGTGACGAAGACAGTGCTTGCAGTGTTACAAGCACAACCTACTGGACAGGCAAGGCTTGGTGGAAGGCAAAAGCATGCTGCAGTGGTGGTGGAAGCGCAAGCCAGTGACGAGTCATTGACACGTTTTATGCACTTTCATCCACCTACGTTTGGTGGAACGCTTTCACCAGCGCAGGCGGAAGATTGGTTGGCAAGGGTAAAAATAATCCTAACCGCAATCAGGACGGTCGAGGAGCAGAAAGTGACGTTGGCCACTTTTCTGTTGGAAGGAGATGCGAGATTGTGGTGTGATGAAATTGAAGTGCATCACTTGGCAGGTCGAGGTGTAACTGAAGTTTCCGTGGATGAATTCTCCCAAATATTTTTAGCCACGTATGTGCTGGTGTCGCAGAGGATTGCGATGGAAAATGCGTTTCTCCGTTTGGTGCAGGGTGAGCGAGATATTGATACCTACCTGCATGAGTTTACGAGATTGGGGAGATATGCAGGATCTACCTTTGCGGAGAAGCGCGAAAGAAAAATCGGTTTTATGAAGGACTGCGGGATGAATTGAGGTTGACACTTCCGAGTTCAGTGAGCCAAGGCTTTCAAGCATTGGTCGATACAGCTCGTGCCTTAGAAAAAGATATGAAGCGAGTATACGAGAATAAGAGACTGGCAGCGGAAAAGCCAGAGTTTAAAGTGCCGCCATCGGATC
The DNA here is from genome assembly GCA_039583875.1 of Platanthera guangdongensis. NCBI lineage: Eukaryota > Viridiplantae > Streptophyta > Magnoliopsida > Asparagales > Orchidaceae > Platanthera > Platanthera guangdongensis. The sequence continues at coordinate 158,898,469 of CM077160.1, read as the reverse complement.
AATCGGAGTTCAGACGACGAGAGAAGAAAAGATTTAGTCCTACGGAATCAATGTCGTCGACTGTTTCTTCGGGGGCTACTTATGGGCCAGGACGTATTGATACGCGTATATGCTATAAATGTGGGCAGCAAGGACACATAGCAAAATTCTGTTGGAATGCCCCTCCAGGGAGTGAGAAAAAGACAGGTGCGTCATATGAAGAAAAAGGTAAAGCAGTGGCCAAATCATCTGCACCCCGGACGCAACCTCGATTGCATGCGATGGAAGTGCAAGAGCCGCAAAGCTCAGTTGGTGAAATTCAGCCTCGGGTGTTTAATTTGTCGCTTAATCGTGAATTTCAAAATCGGGAGGCTGAGCGGAAGTGAAGTGTGATGTGAAGCACTTCGATGCGATGACTGAAGATTAACTTGCTGAATTGTCCATGGTTGTGTCTGTACACTATGTTTATATCTATAGTTGTGATGAATAATAGCTGGTGGACATATCGATAAAAGCTTGGTGCACTTGTGATTGTGAGGAGATAAATAAATCATGTTGTTTTGTGTTGAGGTCTTATGTGGCTGAATGTGCACAAGTAGAAGTTAGGGATGTTTGTTTGTGTTGTATGTTTGTTAGTTTGTGAGGAGGCTTGGGGTGTAAGAGTTGGGATGTTGTGGCTGATTGGAGTCAAATTTCGAGGACGAAATTATTTGAAGGAGGGGAGGATTGTAACACCCCGAAGTTCTGGGTCAATTTGGGCCAAATTTGGGTTCAGGCATGGGTGACACGGCCTGCGACACGGGCGTGTCGCAGGGCGTGTCAGTCCTGGGTTGTGTCGAGTAGTCAGGTCGACGACTTTTGCTCGACGATCGTCGAGTGTCGAGTTTCGAGTGAGGACACGGCCTGTGACACGGGCGTGTCACAGGGCGTGCAGTGATCGTCGAACTCAACTCGACGTTTCGAGCTAGGGCGTGTTTGCGGGACACGGGTGTGTCCAGGTGCACACGGCCAGGAACACGGGCGTGTGCCAGGCCGTGTGAAGTCTCGGGTTGTTTTGGGATTATTTTCGTTGAGTCACATGGCCTCAGACACGAGCGTGTCTGAGGGCGTGTCGGGGACACGGCATGTAACACGGGCGTGTCCCATGGCCATGTACTGTTGGTTTTGAGTCGGTTGACTGCCGCTTAGAGGGACACGACCTGTGACACGGGCGTATCACAGGGCGTGTCAGGCCGTGTTTTAGCTTTTCTGGCCAAATCTGAGCCGTTTGTTTCCCTCTTCCTGGATCCAATGGTTGGGCTCTCTCCAGGTATTGTGAAGGCCGAGAAAAAGGGGATTTAATCCCTCTTTTCCTCTTCTTCTTCTTCTTCATGTATTCCAAGAAAAGGAAGAAGAAAGGCCTAAGGCAAGAGGGAAGGGAGGAGTCTACCAGCTGCTGGAGGAGCTGCGGAGTGCGGAGCGAAGATCCGAGAGCGGATTCGTGAAGGCAGAGCCGAGGCGGGTGATTTCCATCCGGCTACTTCATGGCACCGAAGAAGCGATCTTCAAGGGTAACGATCTCCTTCTTGGACATCGAAGTCCTTCCTTTATGCATGTGCTTGGAATCCTCCACCAAGAGGTGGATTTGCGGAAGTGATTCCTTTGTTGAGTCTGCATTTAGAGCCGGAAATATGGAGTACGGCATAGGCATGCTGTGTGAAGCCCATCTGGACTGGTAGTCTGGATTGGTGATGTTCATGGGTAAATCAGAGAAGACTTCGTGGATTTGATGAGATGTAAATGGATTTCTATTGTGATGAATGTATGTGTGCTGTTGAATGTGAGGAGGCTTTGATGAAGCTCCTGGTTATGATATGATCAATTGGTAGCACGCCTGGGGAGCTCGAGATAAACCCGGCCTGTTACACCACTAGGGTGGGTTGATCTAGTTAGGTAGGGATCGATTGGTGGCAATGCTTGGGGAGCCGAGTTAAACCGGCTTACTGCACCACATGGGTGGGTCGATCGGAATAGGAGGGGGGTCGATGGGTGGTAATGCTTGGGGAGCTTGGTTAAACCCGGCTTGCCACACCACATGGTGTGGGTCGATCTGCTCTGGTTGTTATTGGATGCTGTGAGGTTGTACCTCTGAGTGGTTTGTGTAACGCCCCGAAACTCAAAGGAGCAAAAGGGGGACGTTTTGGGCCAGTTTGGGTTCTGGCAGCAGGCACACGGCCTGGGACACGGGCGTGTCCCAGGGCGTGTCGACCCGTGTCAACACTTAGCCGCGGAGTCGACGAGATTCGCTCGACGAAGATGCGTCGAGACAAACCGGCACACGGCCTGCGAAACGGGCGTGTCGCAGGACGTGTCGACCTGTCTCGACGATCGTCCCGAGGAGTCGACGAGCTTTACTCGACGATTCGTCGAGACAAGGCACACGACCTAGGACACGGGCATGTCCAAGGCCGTGTCATCAGGTCAACGATCTTCACTCGACGAAATGTCGAGTGTCGAGACCGTGTACACGGCCTGGGGTCCAGGCGTGTCAAGGTGACACGGGTAAGGACACGGGCGTGTCCTAGAACCCGTGCAGTGCTCAGGTTGATTTTGGGGAAAAATCATGGGGTACACGGCCGGCCACACGGCCATGTGAGGTGGAACACGGGCATGTCAGCTCGAACACGGGCGTGTTCGATACCCGTGTGAGGTTCCAGGAGATTCGATTTTGACGGCGAATGAGGCACACGGCCCTGGACACGGGCGTGTGCCAGGCCGTGTTCGGTCCAGATTGGGCATTTCAGCCCCGAATCAAAGCCGTTCGTTTCCTTATTTTGAGATCCAACGGTTGGGGGTTGTTCCTGAAGGGATATACCCGGGTTTGGGCTTTCAAAACCCTCACTTTTCTTAAGTGTTCTCTTTCTAAAGCCTTAGAGAGAGAGGAGAGCTAAGGGAGGAAGAAGGAGCTAGATCCCGCCATTGGAGGAGCTTCGGAGCTCCGAATCGCGAGCCGACTCCGGATCCACGGAGGCAACGCTAGTGCGGTGGTTTTCATCTGATTACTTTTCATGGCGGCAAAGAGGAACGCAAGGGTAACGATCCTCATCTTGAGCATGAGTAGCTCTCTTTCTTAGCATAGGAAGCCCGCTCTCGCGTGTTTGCAGAGAGTTGGAGGCGTTCCTTCGGGTAGATATGTGAAGTCCCCGTTGTTTAGAGTCCGTAAGCGAGAACGGACATAGGCATGATGTGTGAAGCCTACCCGGACATGTTGGTCTGGATCGGTGATGTTGCATTGCATAAATGCCGGAGAAGACTCCGTGCTATGGATTGTTTTTCGGGTTTTCTACGCGGTAGATTGCAGCAGGGAGCCTTGGGGACTAACCCAAAGGTGCACCCGAGAAAACTGGGCGGATACGAGATCTTGCCAACTTGGTGGCTTGAAAGCCAACTTGAACATAACTGGGTTATGTGACTTGTGATGGAAAGGGACTCGGTGGAAGTTTGACCCGCGCAATGGCTTAAATTGTCGTTGCGATGTGAGCACGGGTTAGATGGAACCGTACCCGTTCTATGTCGTTCAGTTAAAGAGACCTAAGGCACGTGACACTTACCGTTGGCATAGACTAGGGTCTTCGGCGGTCAATGGCTTAAATTGTCGTGATCCAGGCCAGGAAGACAAATTGCTCATAGGTTTGGTCGTCCAAGTGGCGGTGGTGAGTCCGGAATGTCTATGACTTTAATTGAAGTGACATCGACCGGTTCACCGAGAATGTGCCCTGAGAGCACGGGGCGTGTGGCCGTGCGAGCCAACGTCTGTGATGAAATGACTATATATATACATTGCTCGCTTATGCTAATGAAATGCAGGGAAGGAGCATCGCCGCCCCGAGTTGGGGGCGGGATCGTTATAATTTGGTCAGCATTGCTGACCGTTGCCTTATTTTGCCACCGTGCGGTGGTTTGTTGCTTGCAGGTGCAGCTGGACCAAGCGGTCAATAGCGGGTAAAGCCCTTTTTGCGAAGCCGGCCCTCGAAGGCCCAAATGGAAGTGTTTACTGTTTTATTCATGTATGACCGGCCTGCGTGCCGTGGTTTGTAAAACATGTAATATTCAAGTGAAACATTTTGTAAGGCCTTAAGGATTGTTTTGGGTATTTTTGTATAACATTCCTAATTGTACTAGTGGACATTCGTGCTCTAATGTTGGGTTCTTTGTTTACAACTTTTATAAACTACTTCCGCTAGAATGCTCTGTGTAGGACGTTGAGATTGGTTGGATGGTTTCCATAAGTAACCACCCGGTCTGTCTGTGGCATACGGCGTCGGGCCCCGGCCGGACCTACTGCTTTATGCTATGTGACGGATAGGGGATGTTACAATTTGGTATCAGAGGGAGGTTTCGATCCTCCGACCTGTGGGTTATGGCCCACCACGCTTCCGCTGCACGTCATCGTTATAACAGACTACAATTTGGTATCAGACTATTGGTTTTGGTTGGGCTTAATCTGAATTCATGGACGAATTCTTTTTAAGGGGTGGTGAGCACATTGTGTGCGTCATCGTTATAACAGTAAAAAGAACCCATGAATGTCCACTTAGGAATGAAAATACTCGTGTTTGAGGAACCTGCGTGTTCCTATAATTGCTGTTTGCAATTTATTTGGTCGCTTAACGGTGTTTTGTACCACTATAGGTGACCAAAGTGGTGTTGGGCCGTCAGAACGCCGAGTTTCTGAGGCTAGTAGTGCACCGGATGTTGCTCCTGCAACACCTCTGTCGGCTGAGAATATTCGATTGGTGGCTGTGTGTGAGCGGTGTTGGCCATGATAAATGCGCAGCCTGGAAGGCAAGCGCAGCAGCCCGCTCCTGTGATGGAGCAGGAACCTCTGCACGAGGCTGAGCCGAGGAGAGTGGAGCAAGTGGTTGTGGAACCGGTGGTGCCAAGGAGGGCAACTGAGAGGCAGCTTAAGCATGTAATGAATTTAACCCTCCGTTATTCTCGGGGTTGGGAACCCCATCTCAGGCTGAAGACTGGCTCTCCAGGGTGAAGAGAGTCATGACAGCAACGGAGACGGAGGAGTGGCAGCCAATGACCACCATCGCTACGTTCCTTCTGGACGGTGAAGCGAGGATGTGGTGGGAAGGATTGGAGCTGCATCATTTGAGAGGTAGACAACTGATAGACGTTCCGATGGAAGAGTTCTCGACGAGGATCGATGTTCTTAGCAAGATACCTCCCTTCTAAGAGTTCTCAGAGGATTTCCATGGAGAACGAATTTCTGAAGTTGGTCATGGTGAGAAGAGCGTGGATGAATATCTTCATGAGTTCACTCGTTTGAGTCGTTATGCTAGCTCCACCATCATGGATGAGGAGCGCAAGACTAATCGCTTCTACGAAGGCTTGAGAGATGAGTTGAGATTACTACTCTCGGGGCCGATGACGCAGGGTTTCTTAACCTTGGTCAATACTGCCCGGTCCTTGGAGAAGGACATGAAGAGTGTGCAAGCGAAGAAAGGCTTGGATGATAAGAAAATCTGAATTTAAAGTGCCGACTACTTCAAAGTCCGGCTATCGGAGGGCTTTCAAGAAGCATAGGACTTCGGGTCCAGCTCCTTCTGGTGCTTCTGGGGCGACTACGAGTCGGACCCCGGGCACGTGTTTTACATGTGGAAAGACGGGGCACTTTGCCCGTGACTGTTGGAGCGGACGTCCTAAGTCCGAGAGGAGGCCGGGAGCTACTTATGAAGAAAAGGGAAAGGCGGTGGAGTCGACCGCATCCCATTATGCTCCGGCCCAACCAAGGGTCTACAATCTTGGCCAACAGGAGGCCATTAAACAAGCTGATGTGGTGACAGGTACGGTTTAATTTATAGCAAGTCAATTTCTTTAAATACTTGTTATGCACATGTTACCTTACCACTGCTTGTTTAGGATTCGTATTGATTTGTGAAAATCCGGCACGAGCACTCTTCGATACGGGAGCTTCACACTCCTTCTTGTCCGAAGGATTTATATCACGCATCGGAGTCCCTTCTTCGATGACGAAGGATAAGTTGGATGTGTTGTTGCCCAATGGGTGTTCGATGCGAGCGGATAGGATCTGCGATGTTAAGATTCGTATTGGGGAGCAGGAGTTCGACCTGCGGGCGTCTTTACTTCCGTTAGTGGAGTTCGACGTCATATTTGGCATGGACTGGCTCTCGGAGCAGCAGGCCCATATAGATTGCGGTAGCAAGGAAGTTAAGCTGGGAGCAAGTCGTGAGACGACTTTTACGGGCTTAAAGGGGTCAAGCAAGACGTTGATGTCTGCTCTTCAGGTGGTGAAGGCGGTTCGTGCCGGACCAGAACTGTTCTTTACACTAGTGGAGGTTGCAAAGCCGAAGCCCGCGTTGGATTGTATTTCAGTGGTATCGAAATACCCTGATGTGTTCCCCACGGATCTTCCTGGAGCCCCGCCTCAGCGGGAGATAGATTTTACGATCGAGCTAGTGCCAGGTGCAAAGCCTGTGTCACGATCTCCGTATCGGCTAGCGCCTAAGGAAATGGCGGAGCTGAAAGTTCAACTGCAAGAGTTGTTGGAGCAAGGGTATGTGCGCCCGAGTTCTTCGCCTTGGAGCGCACCGGTCCTCTTTGTTAAGAAGAAGGACGGAAGCTTGAGGCTATGTATTGATTATCGGGAGCTCAACAAGCTGAAGGAGAAGAACAAGTACCCGATCCCCAGGATTGATGATCTCTTTGATCAGTTAGTCGGGTCGACGGTGTACTCGAAGTTGGATCTCAAGGCTGGGTACTATCAGCTGCGGATAAGGGAGAGTGATATCCCGAAGACAGCGTTTAGTACGAGATACGGGCATTATGAGTTTACGGTCATGCCGTTTGGGCTGACTAATGCGCCGTCAGTGTTCATGGATTTGATGAACAGGACGTTCAGGGAGTACTTGGACCATTTTGTGATCGTCTTCATCGACGATATTTTGGTGTACTCGCAAAGTGAGGAAGATCACTTCAAGCATCTTCATTTGGTGTTGGAAACGCTAAGGAGAAATTAGTTGTATGCCAAGTTCTCGAAGTGCGAGTTTTGGCTATCCTCAGTGGCGTTCCTCGGGCATATAGTGAGTGGAGAGGGTATTGCTGTGGATCCGACGAAGATTGTTGCGATACGGGAGTGGCCTGAGCTTGCTACTGTAGCGGAAGTCCGGAGCTTTTCTGGGGCTTGCCGGCTATTATAGGCGCTTCGTAGAGAACTTCTCGCGGATAGCGTTACCTCTCACTACTTTGACGAGGAAGGAGCATAAGTTCGTTTGGACGCCGGAGTGCGCGCGAGCTTTTGAGGAGTTGAAGTGTCGGTTGACCACGGCGCCTGTGCTGAGTTCGCCGGTTGGGACCGAAGGCTATGAGATTTATAGCGATGCTTCAGGCAGCGGTTTGGGTTGCGTGCTACTGCAACACGGAAGTGTAATAGCTTATGGCTCGAGACAGCTAAAAGTGCATGAAAGGAATTATCCGATCCATGACTTGGAGTTAGCGGCCGTGATTTTTGTCTTGAAGCTGTGGAGACACTATTTGTACGGTGTGAAGATTGATATCTACACCGATCACAAGAGCCTGAAGTACCTTATTGATCAGAAGGATCTGAATATGCTGCAGCGTAGGTGGATGGAGTTCCTGGGGGACTATACATTCAAGATCCACTACGTGCCTGGCAAAGGGAATGCGGTTGCGGACGCGTTGAGTCGCCGAGCCCCAGCTCAAGCCAATTGGCTATCGGTGCATGATGAGCGGTTGGTGCGGGAGTTGGAGGCGTTGGAGATTGTTTGTGTGGATAAGCAAGCAAGTGCTGAAGCAGTTCTGAATTGGACTGAAGTCCAATATGACCTGGCTGATCGGATTCGGCAGGCTTTGGATATGGATGCTCATATGAAGCAATTCATGATAGAGGCTCTGGATGGGTCAAATTCCCAATTCGTGGTGGAGGACGGATTGCTGTGGAAAGACGGTCGTCTGTGCGTCCCTTGTGTGGGCAATTTGCGGGTGGAGTTGTTGTACGAGGCACACCATACCAAGTACTCGATTCACCCGGGGAGCACGAAGATGTACCGCGATGTAAAGAAACTGTTTTGGTGGCCGGGTTTAAAGAAGGATGTGGCGCTATACGTAGCCAAGTGCCAAACTTGCGCCTTGGTAAAGGCGGAGTGCCAAAAGCCGGGAGGATTTCTTAAGTCCTTGCCTATTCCGGAGTGGAAATTCGACGACATCTCTATGGACTTTGTGTACGGTTTGCCAAGGTCGCAAAAGGGGAACGACGCCATTTGGGTAGTTGTTGATCGATTAACAAAGGTGTCGCATTTTATTCCGCATAGGAAGGATGATCCGGTGGATAAGCTAGCAAAGCTTTATGTGGATAACATAGTACGGCTTCATGGTGTGCCCCGCAGCATCGTGAGTGACCGAGATGGGCGGTTCACGTCCAATGATTGGAGGCTGGTGCAACAAATGTTGGGAACAAAGTTGAAATTCAGCACAGCCTTCCATCCACAAACGGATGGGCAGACCGAGAGGGTCAATAGAACCATGGAAGACATGCTTCGTATGTGTGTCTTGGATTTTGGAAAGCAATGGGAAGACCACCTTTATTTGGTGGAGTTCGCATACAACAATAGCTAGCAAGCGAGTATTCAGATGGCGCCTTTCGAGGCCCTATATGGTAGAAAATATCGCACGCCGTTGTCTTGGTTAGAAACGGGTGAGTCAAGGTTGTATAAGCGATCGGAAGTGGAGGGTGCTACTTCTTTGGTGAGAACCATTCGGGAGAGGTTGCTTATCGCTCAGGACCGGCAAGCAAAGTACTATAATGCCAAGCACAGGAACGTGGAGTTCGCTGTGGGCGATTATGTATACTTAAAGATCAAGCCGTTCAAGGGTGTCTCGCGGGTGTGGCGATTGAAAAAGCTAAGCCCGAGGTACCTTGGACCGTTTGAGGTTTGGAGCGAGTTGGAGAAGCGGCCTATCGGTTGAAGCTTTCAGTGGAGCTTAGTGGTTTACACGATGTATTCCACATTTCGGTGCTTCGGAAGGCGGTGCAAGAGCCTACGCAAGTGATCGCGGTCGATCAAGTGCCGGTGGATAGTGGGCTAACACAAAGGTCAAGCCCGTGCGGATTGAGGACTCGGAGGTCAAGCGGCTACACAATAAAGAGATCAGGATGGTCAAGGTCCGGTGGGACAATTGCGGTCGTGAGGAGCTCTCTTGGGAGCGAGAGCAGACTATGCTTGACGAGTATCCGGAGTTGTTCCGCTCAGGTACAAATTTTGATTTTGTACATGTCTTTCCTTTATATAAGTTCCACCCGGTCATTATGTGGCATACGGCGTCGGGCCCCGGCCGGACCTACTGCTTTATGCTATGTGACGGATAGGGGATGTTACAGTTTGGGTGGGCGGGATGTTGCCAGCTTGCGAGACTGGTGGACTAGGTCCGGTCAACCAACAAGTTAAAACCTCGGATCGGCGGTGTATGACTGGTGGATTCCGTACGCCAAGAAGGTGCCCTGAGTGCACGGAGCGTCTGGTGGATTCCAGCGTTTGTGATGTAATGTGTTTGCTAGCGGGATAAAGAGCATGATATATGCTTGATGATACTTGATGATAGATGATAATAGCACTATATACAGGGAAGGAACCACTACCCCAGGTAGGGGGTAGGGTCGTTATAATGGGTCAGCCAAATGCTGACCGTTACTTTATTTTCTGTGTTGGCTTGGATATGGAATTGCAGGTGTTGCGGATTGAAATGAATAAGTGGAAAGAATGGCTAGCTTGCTGCTATAGGCCCTTGAAGGCCATGCAAAGAGTTGTGTTTGGATTTCATGTGTGGCCGGCCTGCGTGCCGATGTACGAAATTGTTGATGTGTAAAGAGGAACCTGTAAGGCCATAAGGCCAGGGTGTGTGGTTTGTATACATTCCTGTGTTGTTATATATAAATGTGGTATTTATATATTGGTGGACATTATGGTTTGAGTTCATGCTAACATAAAAATATGCTGCGCTAGAATGGAATGAGTTAAAGATACGCATAGATTTTGATTTCCACACGTAATTCCTCCGCTTGTCTGTGATATATGGCGTGGGGCCCCGGCGGACCCACGTTATATGTCATGTGTCATGTGGGGGCGTTACAAAATAGGCCTTGCCGGCTCTTATTCTCTCACCGGTTCAACATACTCTCCCGTTTCCTGCTCCTCGCTAAGCACGGCCCGCGCGCGCCTTCTGGATCTCTCTCGCTCGAGCGGCGGCGGTTCAGCGGAATGGGCGGCGGCGGCGGCGATGCGGACGGACGAAGCAAATGCGCCTGGACCTTCTCAGAGCACGACTTTTCCCCACGCCGTCATCTCGGAGCGCGAATACCTAGATGCCCTAGGCGACCACGTCCCGCCGGGATTCTCGGCGAGACGGCCCGGGGAAGGAGAGAAGATTAACGATCTATCTAGGGACGAGCTCGCAATACCCCTGGCTCACTTTGAGGTGGGTCTGCGGCTTCCCCTGTGGCCCGAGGTACGCCAAGTCCTGAAGTACTTCGGGGTCGTCCTATGGAAGATGACCCCGAACTCCCTAGCTGTTATGGTGGGGTTCGCCTGCTTTCTTCGGGAAGAGCGAGTCGAGTTCAGTCTCGCAGTTTTCCGCAAGCTTTTCTCCTTCTGTGCGAACCGGGACGTGACCGCCTACTTCTCCAGCGCCCACCTCAAGGTGCGGGAGACTGTCAATAAGAGTCACAACTTGCTCAAGAAGTTCCTGTTCGTCAAGGGGGATTTCGGCAATGTCCCCTTCTCGCTGGTGCAGCTCAGCGAGGCGAGTTTTCGCCCGCCCATCCTAGGGGGCCACGAGGCCGACTTGTGCGGGTTCTTCGCCGGGAAGAACTTTGAGGTTGCGTACTTGCGTCACAACCTTGATGACCTTGCCGCCGTCCCACCAGGGGGAGGTTTGACACTCGCCACTGCTCTGTTCGCTTTTTCCTTCTTTAGATTTACCCTCTCTTCTTGACAGGCGAGCGGGACGTCCCCCTTCATCCCCCTACGAGAGTGCTCAGCTTGCCCCCGGGGTCCTCGCCCGAGCCCAGGCCACAGACGCTGATCAGCGCGACGCCCCGTCGGCCCCAGACAAGAGAGGCCAGGCGGCGGACAGCCCGCTCCCCTGCCCAAGATGGAGAAGACTACGGGGCAGCAGCCCGCCGTGGCCAAAGAAAAGGCAAGACCCCGGCGGTTCTTCCGGCCGAGGGTTCCCCCCCATGGTCGCCTCGTCCAGTGACGCCCCCGGCGGGGCGGCGGGCACTTCCGGGCCGTCGGACGGGTCGCAACCTACCGCTAAGCCAGTGCGAGAGGGCATCGTAATTTCGGCTATGGCGAGAAACCCCTGGACGAGCTTGGTGTCCTGCTGCTGTCATGGGACAAGGAGTCAAATCGCGCAGTGGTCTCGACCCTGTTGTCGAGTTGGCTGGAGCAGGACACCATCGGTGGGGAGGCCTACAACTTCTCGTTCGGCCTCTACTCGCGAGAGGACGCCGCTATCTATGACAAAGAGGCGACGCGAGTACTGGTCCACGAGAGCGCGCAGGCCCAGCTGCGCGGCCTGGAGCTAGCTCATATGGTTGGGAGGCACTGCACCCAGCTGGAGCGGAACGCCACCTCCCTCAAGAAGTTGGCGGACGAGAGGGAGGAGGCACGAAAGCTTCCTCTGGAGGACGTGGATCTTCAGAGGAGACGGGCCGACGCGGCTGAGGAGACCCTCGCGCAGTACCTGGGTGGGGTGGTACGTGTTCACCCTCAATAACCGCCCCTTCTCGCGAATCCTCCTTACGATTCTCTCTCCTTTCCCCAGGATGCGGCGACGGCGAGCCGGATGGGTGCCGAGATCGCCACCCTTGGTCAGGACAAATCGGCGCTGGAGGCGCGGTACGCGAGCTGGAGGCCACCTCCGCTGTCCCTCCGCCAGATAACAGGGGCTGCCCGCTCGAACACCACTCTGATCACGAGTTGGAGGTGCTGATGCAAAAGAACCGCCAGCCACGCGCGCGAAGTACACGATGCAGATGCTGCGACGCGCGGATCTCCTCAAGAGCGAGGCGGCGGAACTTTCGGCGGGCGATGTGGTGTCGGCGTTGTTCCTTCCCGTGCCGGACCCCGGGGATAAGTCATTCCAGCGTATTTAGGACTTCTTGCCCGGGTCTCGCGTCGCCCCCGCTTCTTTGACGTTTGTTTATTAGGTGTATACACTATGTACTTTTTGCCGTTTGAGATGTAAGCGCGGCCGCGCCTATACTTTCTGATTTTTGTCTATTAATGCTCTTATAAATGCTCCCCCACTCGTTACTTACGCCCGCCTGCTGTCATTGCGCGATGTAATTTTCCCGTTTTTCGCGCTCGCTGCCGCTCACCTTGCGTTGCGTCGACGAGGTTGTATGCCTACGGATTCGGCTTAGGGGTCATAGGAGGCCCGGAAGGTCGTCCCGCTGTGGGTGGCCCGCATCAGCGGCGCGGCCTCCGCTGCCGAGGCTACTCACTGGCCAAACGAGGCGAGGCGGCTCGCTGTTTGCCCGAGATATCAGATTCTTGCGGGTTGACCCCTTTGCGGCGCGACCCGGGTTCTCGCCTCCTTTTGGTCGCCGACCCGGGGCTGGGTGGTTACGCTAGATCCCCCCTTTCGGTTAATCTTCGCGATTCCAATCCATTATTAACACCATTTGAGTAGTTTCCGGCCCTGCCGGCTAGGTGGGAGCCCGGCAGCGTGATTTGCTCTGGGTCTCAAACTACTGCTATCGAGTGACCTCCGGCCCTGCCAGCTAGGTGAGAGCCTGACAGCGGGATCTTCTCGAGGCCAAGGATGACACCGAGTGACTTCCGCCCTGCCAGCTAGGTGAGAGCCTGGCAGCGGGATCTTCTCGGGGTCCAAACACATTCCATCGAGTGACTTCCGGCCCTGCCAGCTAGGTGAGAGCCTGGCACCGGGATCTTCTCGAGGCCAAGGATGACACCGAGTGACTTCCGGCCCTGCAGCTAGGTGAGAGCCTGGCAGCGGGATCTTCTTGAGGTCCAAACACATTCCATCGAGTGACTTCCGGCCCTGCCAGCTGGGTGAGAGCCTAGCAGCGGGATCTTCTCGAGGCCAAGGATGACACCGAGTGACTTCCGGCCCTGCCAGCTAGGTGAGAGCCTGGCAGCGGGATCTTCTCGGGGTCCAAACACATTCCATCGAGTGACTTCCGGCCCTGCCAGCTAGGTGAGAGCCTGGCAGCGGGATCTTCTCGAGGCCAAGGATGACACCGAGTGACTTCCGGCCCTGCCAGCTAGGTGAGAGCCTGGCAGCGGGATCTTCTCGGGTCCAAACACATTCCATCGAGTGACTTCCGGCCCTGCCAGCTAGGTGAGAGCCTGGCACCGGGATCTTCTCGGGGTCCAAACACATTTATTTTCTCCATGCAGGCTGACTATGACAGTACTAGAGCGTTGAAGAAATTCATTATAACGAAAGTGTCACTTACATGCTTTAGGGGAAAAAATGCTTCAAGTCGTCACCACTCCAGGTGTGACCCAGGGTCTCGCCCTCTACATTTTGGAGTCGATAGCCTCCTGACTTTAGAGCTTCCTTTACAATAAATGGTCCCTCCCAGCCGAGATTGAGCTTCCCTACGGATGCCGACCTTCCTGCCGCATCCACCTTCTTCAGCACCAAGTCTCCTTCCACGAAGTGCTTGATCCTGACATGCTTGTCAAAGTATTTGGTCATCCTTCTTTTTACCTCCTCCTGTCGGACAGCCGAAAGGTCCCTCAATTCTTCCACCATGTCAAGGGAGAGTCTCAGCTCCTCCTTGTTCTCGGCTTGCCATTCTTCTCGGCCCTCTTTGGCTGCCACGACTCGCGGCGTTTAGACTTCAAATTCCACGGGGAGCACCGCCTCGCACCCATGGGAGAGCTTGAAGGGGTCTCCCCTGTAGCCGTGTTGGGGGTGGTTCTTAGGGCCAAAGAACCGCGGGAAGCTGCTCCACCCAGCTCCCCTTCAAATTCTCCACCCTCTTCTTGAGGAGGTTGACGATGATCTTGTTCGCGGCCTCCACCTGCCCGTTGCTCCTGGGGTGATGGACCGAGGCGAACCTGAGATCGATCCCAAGCTGTTCGCAAAAGCTGGTGAATTCGGCACTGGCGAACTGGGGCCCGTTATCCGTGACGATGGCCTGGGCAGCCCATGGCGACAGATGATCTCCCCCCAAACAAAGTTCCTGATCGCCTGGGTGGTCACCTTGGCCAGTGCCTTCACCTCCACCCACTTGGAGAAGTAATCAATCATCACTAGGAGGAACCTTCTCTGGCCGCTGGCTTGGGGAAATTGTCCAACCAAATCCATTCCCCAGATTGCGAAGGGCCAGGGGGCTGTGATACTCCTGAGTCGTTGGGCGGCTGCAGCTGAAGAGGGGCAAATAGCTGGCACTTACGACATCTCTTGCGAACTCTGCAGCGTCTCGGCCCAGGGTGGGCCAGAAATACCCTTGCCTGACTATCCTTCCCTCCAGGGTCCGATTCCCGGAGTGACTCCCACATTCCCCGGAGTGGACTTCCTCCAAGATCCTCTGTACTTCGCCCTCGGCCACGCAGCGAGCCAACATCCCTGAGAGGGTCTTCTGTATAGCTGCCCGTCCTGGAGGAGGTAATATGCTGACTTGTGCCTTAGTTTCTTCTTGTCTACCCCCTCCGGGTACTCTCCAGTGGAGAGGAAAATCACAACTGGATCCATCCACGAAGCTTGTTGATCGATTTCCATGAGCTCTCCCTCCTCGATGGAGGGGCGGAACAGGTCGGTGATGGTGCCCCCCACCTGGGGACCATGCTTCACTAGCTGATCTGCTTGTTCATTCTCTTCCCTGGGCACGTGTCGGATGGTGAAAGTTTGGAAAGTGCCAATGACCCCCTTTACCTTGACCAAGTACGATCGCAGGGTGGGCTCCCTCGCCTCGAACTCCCCGTTGATCTGGGAAGCTACCACCATGGAGTCAGTAAGGACCTCCACATCCGACACCCCCAGCTCCCTGGCCAGGTGTAACCCCGCTATCACGGCCTCGTACTCGGCCTGGTTGTTAGTAACGGGAAAGTGCACCACCACCGTCTGCTCAGTTCGAGTCCCCTGAGGGATTTCCAGGATCACCCCTACCCCTAGGGAATGCCTTCCCGAGGCGCCATCCACCCTCACCTTCCAAGGAGTCGGGCGGGTGAGCTCTTCTTCCGCCACTTCCACCACGTAGTCGGCCAGGAAGTCGGCCATCGCCTGAGCTTTGATCGAGAGCCGCGGAACGAAGGAGACGTCGAACTCGCTCAGCTCCACCGACCACTTAGCCAGCCTGCCTGAATGCTCCACCCCCTCGAAGATGTTGCGGAGAGGATGGCCGGTCACCACTCGGATGAGTGTGCTTGGAAGTAAGTCGCAGTCTCCGAGCCGAGATGATCAACGTGAAGGCTAGTTTCTCCAAAATCGGATACCGGAGCTCGGCCTTCCTCAGGACCCGGCTCACGTAGTAAATAGGGAGCTGCCTCTTCCCCTCTTCACGAACCAAAACCGAGCTCAAGGCCTCCGCCCCGACCCCCAGATATAAGAACAGGTCCTCCCCCTCCTTTGGCCCTTGGAGCAGCGGAGCCTGCGTCAACTGCGCCTTGAGGGCCTGGAACGCCTCCTCGCACTCCTTGGTCCATTCAAACCTCCGACCACCCCTTAGCGTTTTGAAGAAGGGGGAGCACTTCTCCCCTGCCCGAGAAAGGAAGCGACTCAGCCCTGCTAGCTTCCCTGTCAGTCGTTGGACTCCTTCGCATTCCGTGGGGACCCCAGCTCCAAGATAGCCCTGACCTTGTCTGGATTGGGCTCGACCCCCGCGGGGTGAGGAGGTGCCCCAAGAACTTTCCACTGCTGGCCCGAAGACACATTTCAGGGGATTCCCACATCTTGTATTTGCGCAGGGTAGTGAAGGTCTCCTCCAGGTCCCGGGGTGGGAGTCCACATCCTGACTTTTGATCATGAGGTCATCTACATACACCTCCAAATTCCTCCCCCTCTGCTCCTTGAAGACCCTATCCATCATCTTCTGGTAGGTTGCCCAGCATTCTTCAGCCCGAAGGGCATCATCTTGTAGCAGTAGCATCCGTCCCCTGTGATGAACGAGACATCCTTGATGTCTGGGAGGTGCATCCTAATTTGATGATAACCTGAAAAAGCATCTAAAAACTCATTACAGAATAACCGACGGCTGAGTCAACCAGCGCGTCGATTCGAGGCAAAGGATAACAGTCCTTAGGACAAGCTTTATTAAGTAAGGAAAAATCGATACACATCCTCCATCGGCCGTCTCCTTTTTTAACCATAACCACGTTGGAGACCCAGCCGGGTACTGAATCTCAGACACGAAGCCGACTTTGAGGAGTTTCGCCACCTCCTCCCTGATGGGCTCCGCCAGCTTGTCCGCAGTGGACCTCTTCTTCTGCTGAACGGGGCGTGTTCCCGGGTCCAGGTTGAGGCGGTGGCAAGCCACATCCGCGTCAACCCCCGGCATCTCCGCGGCGTTCCAAGCAAAGATGTCCACGTTCTTCTGGATGCACTCCAGCATCCTGCCTTGGTCCTCCGGGGTCAGTCCCCCGCTGACGCGGATCTTCTCCATCCTGCTCCTCTGGTGAACACTTCCAGCTCCACCACTTCCTCTGCTGCCTCCAGCCTGGCTTGCTCCCCCCATCCCTCGGCATCCCCCTCCTCTGGAACGGGGACCTCTACCTCCATCTCCTCTCCCACGCCCCTCACTTCGGCCACCTCCTCCAGATCTCCTCCTGCCGCATCTTCTGCGCAGTCCTTCACTTACAGCTCTCCTCTCCTGCTTCCTGCTCGACCTCCTCCATCCTTCGCCCCATCTCCTCGGCTCCCTCCTGCCAGGAGATGGTGTTCACCGCAGTGACATAACACTCCTGTGCCACCTTTAGGTCCCCCCTGACCCTGACCTGGACCCCCTCAGCGTTGAACTTCAAACACTGATGGAAAGATGAGGGGACGCAGCGGAAGGCGCTGATAAGGGGCCTCCCGAAGATGGCGTTGTAGCTGCTGGGGGCGTCCACAATGACGAACTTGTAGTTTCGGGACTGCCCCCCCCCAAGGTGACATGGAGGCCAACTCCTCCCTCCACTTCCTTCCTTTCTCCTGAAAACCCGAACAAGGGCCCGTCTGAGGCCAGAACCCTCTTAGTCTCCACTTGCATTGCGTCAAACGCCTTTTTGAAGACGACGTTGACGGAACTCCCCGTTGTCCACGAGGATCCGAGAGACAGTGAAATTCTCGATGGCGGCCTTGATGACCAGCGCATCGCAGAATGGGTCCTCGTGGTCTGACATATCGTCATGGAGAAAGTGATCCTTTCCTCCGGGGTGGGGTTTGGGATGTGGAGGCGACGCTTCGCCGGTACATGGTGTGGAGGCTTGCCTTGCGGGAAGCCTCGACCCCGACCCTCCGTGGATCACTCTGATTCCCCCTCGGGTTCCGACATCCACCCGATCTTCGCAACGATCCTCCTCCGCCGAGGCAGGGACCTCCTCGATCCTCACTTCTTGTCGTCCTCCCTGCTGTTGCTGCTGCTGTTGCTCCCGATTCCCTCTCATCTCAAGGAACTCCGGGCAGTGGCTGTGGCATGCCCCTCTTCCTGATGGAAGTCGCAATAGGGCAGCTCCACCCTGACCTCCCTTCTCCTCCTCCTCATGATCCCCATCCTTGCTCCCAAGGCTATGGCCATGGCCTCCTCCTGATCGGGGAGCTGGGGCCTCTGGCCCTGCCTCCAGCCTGGAGGGTGGAACTGATCTTGCCTCCCCTGGTGGTGACCCCTTCCGTAGTATCCTCTCGGTGGCCCCTGCCCCTGCCACTCAGGTCTCCAGCCCAGCCGACGGTCGGGCTCCTGGTGCCCCCACCTCGGCTGCTGCTGCCACTGGAGCTGCCTTTGCTCCCTCTGCCTAGGCTCCCCTCTTCTTCCTCCTGCGCCCTTCCTCCTCTCGTCTCCTTCTCTTCCTCTGTGGCCCACCTGGCCAGCTTCCTTGTGAACTCCGGGTTCGACGCTTCCCCGTCGACTCTCTCTCGCCGCCCTCTCCATCAACTCCTTGTAGGAGAGGGGGGGGGGACTCTCTTCAGCTCCATTCGGAAGAAACCCTGCTGCAGGCCCAGGGTAAAAGCCATCATCAGACTATGTCCCGACATCTCCTGGACCTGAGTAACTTCCTCCTGGAATCGGTCCACATAGCTCCCCAACGTCTCGTTCACCCCATGCTTAATATGGAACAAAGACTCGGACTCCTTCTTCCTCTTCTTTGAGGTGGTGAATCTCACCATGAACCCTCGGCGCAGGTCCTCGAAGCAGTAGATGGAGCTGGCCGGGAGCTGGTGGAACACTCCTTCTCTCCGGAGGGTGATGACGAAGAGTCGGCATTTGAATCCGTCCGACATCTGACGGATGGAGACCACATCCTCGAACCATTGGACATGCTGGACCGGGTCTCCCTTCTCGGTGTAGTAGGACATCTCGGGCTCCCTGAACCCGTCTGGAACTGGAGCTGAGGAGACCAGCTCGCTGAAAGGACTGCCTCCCCCCACTGGGCGAGCCGGCGAGTCTCGCGAGCCCAGCTCGCCGAACCGGCCTCGGCCTGCCGAGCCGGGGAAGAGCTCGCGCCCGGGAGTTCGCACCCCCGGCCTTCCTCGGCCACCCTCCTTCCCAGCTCGCCTGCCGGAGCGTCCTCGCCCACGAGGGGGCGGCCACGATCTGGGCTGCCGGAGTCGAGCACTCAACCCGCGCGCGAGTGCGAATTGCCGAGGCCCAGCACCTCGTTCCTGAAGTCTTCCAACATCCCACCGTTGCGAGAGGCGGGGGGGGGGGGGGGGGGGGGGCGAGTCCTGCCTGTCAGATCCCTGTCCTCCTGTCATCCAACTCGCTGAAGCTTTTCTTCACTCACCACGCTCCACGCTCACCGCACCAAAATGTTGAAACCGGAATCCGGTCGCCTGTGGAGTTCGACCCTCGGGGAAGGGGTGGTCTCGCGCCTATTCCGCTCCTACAAGAAAAACAACAAAGAAGACAAGGAGAAACAGACCCAAGGGCTCGACAGGGAGGTCCCACCACACACCCGGAAGATCTCAGAGCGCTTCCCCTCCTTAGCCAAATGCCGAGCTAAGATACCCTCAGAAAGCTCTTGAAAACTGGAGCAAGGAGGCACTGAAAGCGTGCCTGCTGGGGTACCTCTTGGGTCTCATTATAGTTTTTGAAATCTGAAATGTCAATAACCAAAATAACTAACCTGAAAATATCGAAAAGCCCTTGATCGGGTCTGCCAACAGCCAAACTCCGCTGTTCTGAGAAGCTATGCGCAGTCCAACCTGGTCTGCCAACAGCGTGGCTCCGCTGTTCGGAGAGGCTATCCGCACCCATGGGGAGCCAGCTCGCCGCCATCCCTTTCCGCGGGAGGCGGGCGCGACCTGGCTCTAGCGGCTCGCCTATTCTTCTTGGGCACGCGAGCCGGACCGCCGCGACCCGCCAGTCCTCTGCCGGGGCGGACAGGCGACCAGGTCGCGTATAGGGGGCGGGCTGGCGGCCGTCGTGACCCTCCGATCAGCTCGCAGGTCGCGGGTTGCCGAGCCCATCCGCTAGTACTGGTTCGACGAAGGGCACCCCCCCTCTTGTCGGCGATTCTCTGGGTGAGCGGGAGGGATAAGGGGGAGTCGTCTCGCCTGGTTCACTCGCCTGAAGTGAGCGGGAGCGGACCAGCCCCTTGCCGCATGTCTGCTTGTCGCTCGGTGCGGGTCGCGGGACCGGGTCCGCCCGATCTTCCTGATGGGGCCCGCTTGACGAACACGAGTTGTACACACAACATCATGCTTAATTACTGTGTTTTGCATATCATGTTAGTAATATGGCAACTAAAAATAGATGTGTTGTAAAGCAATATATATAGGTTTAAAAAGAACAGATTAAATAAAATTGATCAGTCATAACAGAATGAATATGGGATTTCTTTTAGCGGTCTCATAGCTTAAGGGCGCACCAATTATCGATGTGTGCACGTCAGTAATAGATGCACACCATGAAATTTTAAATACAGACCAAATTGTTAAATGCACGCCACAACCAAAAAATCAAAATTATTTTGCCATTGTTGATAAGGAAGATGTATCAAGTGAGGTCCCAATCCAAAATGAAACTTACACTTACATAAAATATATCAATCTTTTTCATGCTTATTTGGCCGACGAATTAAATCTTTACAATAAACACACAACATTTAATATATGAATTGCCGATGCATTTTGGAATAAGAGGGATGAATTAGGAAGGAGATAGAAAGACAAGACCCATTTGTAACATTAAGAATCTATCTAAAGTACAACCATATTTCAATACGCTGTATTACTCAAATACAGACGTATAATTTCACAAACAATCTATATCATTGAAATCATGAATCATACAATGAGATTTACTCCGACACGGTGATCTATTTTGATAACTGTGTTGGAAAATATAGCTTGATGTTTTATTCATCCCTTAAAGGGGTATAAATAGTTGCAAGAAAGGGTTACATAAGGAGAATTGGAGATGTGAGACTTAAAAGAAGATTCAAATGGTCTTAGCTAAATGTGCCTTTTACTAATGGACTATATGCAAGTTATTAACACCCCCTCTCAAATTTATAGTGGCATAATTAGAAGTTTGAAGAAAATCATGCATCGAGGAAGCTTTGTGTATCAATCAATGAGAGCTATCAAATTAGAAACTCATGTCTCTGAATAGTATGAGCTTTGGTAAAGAAGTCGGCAATCTGAGACGCGAATGATATGTGTGACAGAGAAACAACCTTGTTGAGAAATTATTGTCGTACATAGTGATAGTCAACCTCAATGTGTTTGGTACGTTCATGAAATATTCGATTAGAAGCAATCTGTATGACGCTGGTGTTGTCATAAAAAAAGTGGTGTAGCACTTGAGACCGTAATCTAGAGATCTCGTAAGAGAGGGCAAAGACAAGTTACTTCCGCGACAGTGGTGACCATAACACAATATTCAGCTTCAGTGTTGGATCGAGATATCACATCTTGCTTCTTAGATTTCCAAGAGATCAGAGAGTTTCCAAGAAAGATACAATATCCAGTAGTGGATTTGTGATTAGAGACATCACCAATCCAGCCAGCATCAGAATATGCACGAAGATCAAAGGATGAGTTTGATGAGAAAATTAGAGATCTGGTGCTTGTGCCGCGAATGTAACACAAAGTGTGTAGGAGAGCAACATATTGAGTGATTCGTGATTATGAAACAAACTGGCTGAGAATGTGAACGACATGAGAGATATCTGAGTGACTGATTATGAGATATACCAACATTCCTACCAATTTTCTGAACCTGGAGGGATCAGATAGAGCCTCTCCATCTTGGGAGTGAAGTTTAAGATTTTGTTCTAGAGGAGTTGCAGCAGTGTGTGTGCTAGTTAACGTAGCTTTATCAAGTATCTCAGCGATAAACTTTTGTTGAGATAGAATGTACCCTCTTGAAGATTGATCTACTTCAAGATCAAGAAAATATCAAAGCAGTCCGAGATCCTTCAATTCAAACTGACATTGGGGAAGGTCCTTTACCTATTTATTGGATATGCTTATTGTTACCACATGTGATAATTATGTCATCAACATATAAGAGCAGAAGAGTGCCAGAAATGCGAGTAAATAGTGTCGGGGCTGAGGGGCTAGTAGTAAAGCCAATTGCTGGAATAACAGTAGTGAACTTGGAGAACCATGCTCGAGGAGCTTGTTTAAGTCCGCAGAGTGCCTTGCTGAGGTGACAGACCTGTCATGTTGAGTGTTGAACCCCTGGGGGTGGTGTCATGTAGATATCTTCAGAGAGTTCGTCATGAAGAAAAGCATTCTTGACATCAAGTTGAGAGATAACCCATAAGTGAATGAAGGTAATGACAAGGATAGTGCAGATGGTGGTCATTTTTGCAACAGGAACAAAAGTCTCATCGTAGTCAATACTGTTGGATCCCTAGTTTGGATTTGGGCTGGGTTCACTATTAGGTTGTTGACCCTTCATGTATAGCCTAGAGTCATTTGCTAGTTCTAAGGTGTAGGTCAGTCTGACTAGGTTAGTCAATCTTTGATCCAGCCCTCAGAAGAAATCAGAGATCCAGACTTAGAAGAATGGCAGTCATTAAGAGTTCAGAGAATCAGTTCAAAGTTCTTCGAACTCAGCTCGACGATCGTCGATTGCAGATTGACGAACTCAGAGTCCCTACTCTGAGTTGAGCTCGACGAACTTAGAGCTCAGGTCGACGATCTTCCCTCTTCTCTCAAGTTCTCAGCTCGAAGAACTTCTATCTCTGGTCGACGAACTTGGAGCCCAGCTTTGACAGTTTATTTTTCTAGATTAACTTTCTTTGATCTCAGCTCGACGAAGACGATTTCTCATCTCGACAAACTTGGAGTTCAGGTCAACGAAATCTGTTCTGAGCTCGACGATTTTTATCAGATTGGCATTTTCTCTCAGTTTGTTTTCAGTTTGGATTATTCTAAAGCAGTAATTCTCAGATAATTAATGCTCATATTCTCATGAATATAGGTTTGCTTGGCACCATTAATTATGGATTTCACAGAGTAATTACTTGACTTATTTACTGAGACAGTTGAGGAAATGCATTTAAGATTATTTTCAGTCGTTCAAGTCTCAGGATTCCAGCATTAATTCAAGGATAGAATTCAAATTCAAATGCTATTTTTTCTGGAAGGAATATAAAAGGACTGTTTTCAAAGACACACAATAAGAAAGAGAATAGACATAGAGATTTCACTGAGACACAACAGCTAATACAAGTCTTACAGAGAATCTCACAGAGCTCTTCATCATCAGCTTCAGAGCTTTTCAAGGAATAACTATTCAATATCATTCCAAAAAGCTTCTAATAATCTTCTAAACATTGAAGTCCTACACCCTATGCAAAGCTCTCATCTTCCTGAACCATTCAACTTCTCATGGGGAGCTTTGACAAGATCAAATCCACTAGTTTTCTCAGTTGTTTCTGAGAAAAAGAAGACAACATCATTTTCTTTTCCCACTGTGTACATGGTTATAACTCCCTTCAAAAGTTAACTCATTGGTTGTTAAGTCTCCTGATCAAAAAACTTAGTTTGGTTTTTGGCACCTGATCAAAAGCTCAAAAGGGTTGTTAGATCTTCCTTGAAAAAATAGATCTTGTGGTGACAGGGCACCTGAGCAAAAACTTGTGGTGACAGAGCACCTGAGCAAAAACTTATGATGGCAGGGCACCTGATCAAAAACCTGTAGTGGATTCCTACTATGGTGGTAGAAGAGTGGATGTACCCAAGTTTAGGGGAACCACTATAAATTTCTTATGTCGTCTGGTTGCTTATTGTTTTCTTATTGTTGTGTGCTGTGTTAGTTAGTTTTTCTTTCCTGCACTTTCTTAAGATATATATATATATATATATATATATATCACTATTTTTAATTCCGCTATAAAAACCAATTAAGTTTTTAAAATACTCTATTCACCCCCCCCCCCCCTCTAGAGTTAAATAGATTTATACCCTCAGGTGGTAAAGCTTTTACCATCCTTCAATTGGTATCAGAGCATATCTGATATCTCTTTCAATTGGTATCAGAGGGTTAGGTTGCTTTGGTTTCACAGACTTATATCTAAACCAAGATCCTTTGATAGATCTTTTTCTCTCTAGCCTCTTGTTTACAGCATGTCATAGAATAAGGAATATTCTAGAACCAGACCTTCTGTGTGCAACTTGAATAAATTTGCACTCTGGAAGGCAAGAATCAAACTCTACATAAACTCTATTGATGAGGACATTTTCAACTCTATTTTGACAGGTCCCCCTCAACCTACAGCTGCTATTATAACTACCAATACACATGAAGTTCCACCACCTAAGTGGACTGATGCACAAAAGATAGCCAAGATGGCTGATGCTAAAGCAATGAATATTCTGGCATAGACAATGTCAGATGACATCTTTCAGAAGGTGGTTGAGTGTACCTCTACAAAGTCCATTTGGGACTCACTGAACCAATAGTTATTGGTTCATCAGATGAAAGAAAAGACAGGAGATCCCTCCTCATATCATAGTATGAGAATTTCAAGAAGGAGAAATCATAGACTGTTGCTGAGATGTATAACAGACTCGGTGTCATCATAAATGAACTGAGAACCCTGGACAAGGATATCTCATTAACTGAGATAAATGACAAAATCCTAATGTGCTTCCCCAACACTTGGGATTCCAGGATATGGCCAATTAAGGAGGCCAGAAGTTTAAATGATATTTCTACAGAATCTCTCCTTGGCAAGCTCAAGTCTTATGAACAGTTGATCAAGATAAGGGAGGCTGCTGAACAGAAGGCTTCTACATCTTCAAGGAAGGAGCACATCATTGCTTTCAAAGCAACAGAAGAATTAGAAGATCTTCCAGTTAATGAAGAATTACTGAGCTTGTTGGCTAAAAGATTCTATAAAATGGCCAAGAAAGACTTTAGAAGAAGGTCATCTAAGAATGATGACAAGCCAAGATATGACAAGACTCCTACCAAGGAGAATATTTGTTTTGGATGCAGAAAACCTGGACACATTCAACCTGAATGCCCAGAGGCACAGAAGAAAGACATAAGAAAAGAAAAGGAATAAAAAGTAATCAAGCAAGCATTATAACAAGCACTCCTCCAACAAACACAAGAAAGGAGAAAGGCTTTATTGCTGAGACCTGGAGTGGACCAAGGAGTGGGAGGAGGCATTCCAGGCCCTAAAGAAGTAGTTGACCCAGGCTCCGCTGCTCCAAGGACCGAAGGAGGGGGAGGACCTATATTTGTATCTCGGGGTCGGAGCAGAGGCTTGAGCTCCGTCCTAGTTCGAGAAGAGGGGAAGAAGCAGCTCCCCATATATTATGTGAGTCGGGTCCTGAGGATGACCGAGCTTCGATATCCCATCTTGTAAAAGCTAGCCTTTGCTCTGGTCATCTCATCTCGAAGGCTCTGACCCTACTTCCAGGCACACTCCATCCGAGTGGTGACCGACCATCCCCTCCGCAACATCTTTGAGAGGGTGGAGCACTTAAGCAGGTTGGCTAAGTGGTCGGTCAAACTGAGTGAGTTCGACATCTCCTTCACCCCCTCCTCTCGATCAAGGCCCAAGAAATGGCTGACTTTTTGGCTGACTACATGGTCTAGGTGGCGGAGGAAAAACTCACTCATCCAGCTTCGTGGAAGGTGAAGGTAGACGACGCTTCGGGGAAACACTCATTGGGGGGGTGGTAATCCTGGAGAGCCCCAAGGAACAAGAATCGAACAAACAGTGGTGGTGCACTTCCCATCACTAACAACCAGGCCGAATATGAAGCCGTAATAGCAAGCTGTTGCCTGGCCAGGGAGCTGGGGGTGCCTTGA
>CM077160.1:158761159-158872510 GCA_039583875.1 Platanthera guangdongensis | reverse complement strand
ATAATTTTGCTCTCTGGAAGTGCAATAATCAAACTCTACATGAACTCTATTGATGAGGACGTTTTCTGACTCTATTTGACAGGTCCCCCTAAACGTACAGCTGCTACTACAACTACCAATACACATGAAGTTCCACCACCTGAGTGGACTGATGCACAAAAGATAGCCAAGATGGTTGATGCTAAAGCAATGAATATTCTGGCACAGACAATGTCAGATGACATCTTTCAAAAGGTGGCTGAGTGCACCTCTGCAAAGGCCATTTGGGACTCACTGAACCAAATAGTTTTTGGCTCATCATATGAAAGAAAAGACAGGAGATCCCTCCTCATATCACAGTATAAGAATTTCAAGAAGGAGGAATCAGAGACTGTTGCTGAGATGTATACCAGACTCAATTTCATCATAAATGAACTGAGAACCCTGGACAAGGACATCTCATTAACTGAGATAAATGACAAAATCCTAATGTGATTCCCCAGCACTTGGGATTCCAGGATATAGCCAATTAAGGAGGCCAGAAGTTTAAATGAGATTTCTACAGAATCTCTCCTTGGCAAACTCAAGTCTTATGAGCAGTTGATCAAGACAAGGGAGGCTGCTGAACAGAAGGCTTCTACATCTTCAAGGAAGGAGAACAACATTGCTTTCAAAGCAACAGAAGAATCAGAAGCTCTTCCAGCTAATGAAGAATTACTGAGCTTGTTGGCTAAAAGATTCTATAAAATGGCCAAGAAAGACTTTAGAAGAAGGTCATCCAAGAATGATGACAAGCCAAGATATAACAAGACTCCTACCAAGGAGATTGTTTGTTTTGGATACAGAAAACCTGGGCACATTCTAACTGAATGCCCAGAGGCACAAAAGAAAGATATAAGAAAAGAAAAGGAGAATAAGAAACAATCAAGCAAGCACTATAGTAAGCACTCCTCCAACAAACACAAGAGAAAGGAGAAAGGCTTCATTGCTGAGATCTGGAGTGGACCAATGAGTGCGAGGAGGCATTCCAGGCCCTGGAGAAGCAGTTGACCCAGGATCCACTGCTCCAAGGGCCGAAGGAGGGGGAGGACCTATATTTGTATCTCGGGGTCGGAGCAGAGGCCTTGAGCTCCATCCTGGTTCGAGAAGAGGGGAAGAAACAGCTCCCCATATATTATGTGAGTCGGGTCCTGAGGAAGGCCGAGCTTCGATATCCCATCTTGGAAAAGCTAGCCTTTTGCTCTGGTCATCTCGGCTCGAAGGTTCCGGCACTACTTCCAGGCACACTCCAACTGAGTGGTGGCCGACTATCCCCTCCGTAACATCTTTGAGGGGGTGGAGAACTCGAGCAGGTTGTCTAAGTGGTCGGTGGAACTGAGTGAGTTCGACATCTCCTTCGCCCCCTCCTCTCGATCAAGGCCCAAGCAATGACTGACTTTTTGGTTGACTACGTGGTCGAGGTAGCGGAGGAAGAACTCACTCATCCAGCTTCGTGGATGGTGAAGGTAGACGGCTCTTCGGGGAAACACTCCTTGGGGGTAGGGGTAATCCTGGAGAGCCCACAGGGAACAAGAATCGAACAAATAGTGGTGGTGCACTTTCCCATCACTAACAACTAGGACGAATATGAAGCCGTAATAGCAAGGCTGCGCCTGGCCAGGGAGCAGGGGGTGCTTGATGTGGAGGTCCTCACTAACTCCATGGTGGTGGCTTCCCAGATCAACAGGGAGTTCGAGGCAAGGGAGCCTACCCTCCGATTATATATAGAGAAGGTGAAGGGGGTCATCGGTATGTTCCAGACCTTCTTCATCCGATACGTGCTCAGGGAGGAGAACAAGCAGGTAGATCAAATTGCAAAGCACGGTCCCCGGGTGGGGGGTACCATCACTTATCTATTCTACCCTTCCATTGAAGAGGGAGAGCTGATGGAGGTGGATCAACACCCCTCGTAGATGGACTCGTTCACGACCTTGCTTTCCACAGGAGAGTATCCAGAGGGGATGAACAAGAAAAAGTTCAAATACAAGGCATCATACTATCTCCTCCGGGACGGACAATTATATCGGAAGACTCTCTTGGGGATGCTGGCCTGTTGTGTGGCCAAGAAGGAGGTTCAGAGGATCTTAGAAGAATTCCACTCTGGGGAGTGTGTGAGTCACTCCGGGAGTTAGACCCTGGAAGGAAGGATTGTCAGACAGGGGTATTTTTGGCCTACCTTGGGCCACGACGCTGCAGAATTCACAAGAAAATGCCACAAATGTCAATTATTTGCCCCCCTCCAGCTACAACCAGCTCAGTGCCTCAGAAGCATTACATCCCCTGGCCCGTCGCCATCTAGGGAATGGACTTGGTAAGGCCTTTCCCATAGGCCTGCAGGCAGATGAGGTTCTTACTTGTAATGATAGATTATTTCTCTAAGTGGTTGGAGGTATAAGCGCTGGCTAAGGTGACCTCCCAGGTCATCAGAAATTTTGTTTGGGGGGATATCATCTTGTAACGCCCCAAAACTCGAATATGAATGGGTAGTATTTTTGAGAGCTTTGGAGCCATTATGGTTTCACACGTCCTGTGACACTGGTGTGTCCAGAGCCGTGTCCTTTTCTGGAATTGTCCTGTTTCACACGTCCTGTTTCACACGTCCTGTGACACGGGTGCATCTCTCGCGCAAACTAAGCCGCGAGCAACCCTCGCGCAACACCGTGGGGGCCTGCTCCCCAAACAAAGAAGCCGCGAGCATCCCTCGTGCAAACTGTGTGCAACCCTCGCGCAAACTAAGCGACAAGCATCCCTCACTCACTATGAGTCACAAACCTAAGCTATACAAGGTAAGCAGCGAGCCAGTGCAAACAAGTTGCCAACTGACATAGAAACAATAACAATGTCATAACAAAACAAAGCTGAAGTGATACAAGTACAATCAGCAACAACAACCAAGCCCAAACAAGGGGCAAAACAAAGTACAATCAAATGTAAACATACAATGACAAAAGTACCACTACTCGTCTTCAGTGTCAGAACGCTCATCATCAGAGACATCTACAAAACTAAAACTAGAGGTGTCACATCACAGGCTCTTGCTAACAAAGTGAAAAGCCTTCGAGACACCGCGTCGAAGTGCCAACTCTCGTATGTCATCCATCTGAGGCTCCACCTCCTTGGACCAAATATTGTCACGAACCTCCTCCGCGATCAGGCTACAGTCTCGCATATAGACCAGCGACTCCAAGTACTCCGCAAGCCCTGCAGCCTTCAGCTCTGACACATGGTCATCAGAGGACAGCATCTCCACCTGCGCCTTCGCCACTCGAAGCTGAGTCTCAAGGCCTGAGACCTCCTCCCGCGCCGCCTGTAACTGGGTTCCCAAGCCTGAAGTCTCCTCCTTTGAATGCTTTAACATATGAGTGGTCCTCTCCACCAAAGTCTTCTCCACTTCCAAAGCCGCACGTGCATCCTCTAGCTCGGACTTCAGCTCCGAACCAACCCGGCGAAACCGCGCAATGTCCCAGTCGTGTTCCTCCCTCAAGGAGGCAAGCGAACTCGTTATCGACCAAAGTTTCTCCTGAAGAGTAAGGAACTCATCCTTCAGGCTCACGTAATGATCATTCCAGGTCAATGCAATCTGCGCCTGGGTCTCTATCTGCACAAAAAAGAAAAGAGCAAAGTTAGCATCTATTAGCAAAAGATGATAAGGGAAAAAGCTTTGGAAACAAACCAAATCCATACTGCATCGCTCATCGCCTTTAAGGAAGAGGACATCAGCGGAGCAGCTACACCAGCAGATACCGGGGGGACTAGGGAAGCAAGTATCTGCACCTCAGGAGTCAAATCATGACAAGCATCATAGGTCACCGCTGCCACCACATCAAGGTCGCCAGAAGGCATCGTCGCCGCTTTCCTCTTACGGTCCCCTCCTCGAGAAGTCTCCGCTGGCTGGCATGTGTCCGTCGAAATACCACATTGCATCCACTTCTCCTCCACATAAACATAAATGCTGAACAGACGATTGGCCAACTCACAGGGCTCAGAAAATACAAGCACCGGGGAAAAATCCCGCTCCTTCCCCCTCACGCGGCGGCAGCGATCGGGAAGCATATCCCACACCTCAGGAAGACCCCATGAATTCTTGACGTATCCAAACAAAGTGTTGCCATGGCGATGGTCTTTGCGGGCCTCAAACTCCAACCAGACCTTGTTGATGCGTACCTCCATCCGCTCGCCACCATCAGAACGAACATCGCACCAATCCCGAAATTGGTTCAGGGAAAGTCGGCCTCCATGCTCGTGGAAGAAAGCAACTAAGCCCATAATCAGAGCAATTCCACCCGGAACGAACTGAGAAATATGCACCCCGCAAAACCTCAAGATCTCAACCACCTCCTCGCACGGCAGAAAACAGAAGCCGGACCTCAGAGAAACTTCGCAAATCGTCAGTCAGCCGCGATGAGGATTTTGAACCCGCTCCTCAAGGTGCGGGATCCTCACTTCCAAATCGGCAGGAAGCCCGCATTTCTTCCTCCAATTATCCACACCATCTTCAGTCAAATAGGAACGCAAACGCAACGGGCCAGAGGAGCGTTTCGAGACCTGCACAGGACAAAAATCAAAAGTTCAGAATCACCTAAAAAACGCGACCACGCAGCCCAAGTGGCGCGCAAAAAGGAAAACGTGCAGGACGCTCGCGCAAGCACAACAGGGACACGCAAGCGCGCACAGCCGCACACGCACCACCGGCAAGCGCGCGCGCACACGCGCGGCCTGTGCGCGTGGCTTGCGCGGCCTGCGCGCGCGGCCAACGCGTCCTGCACGCACACAGACCCAGCACGTGCTTAAGACCCTCGCGCGTGCGGCCTGCGCGCGCGCGGCCTAACCCCGCGACCTGCACACGCGGCCTCCGCACCCAGCCTAGGCCCTCGGCTTATGCACGCTCGACCGGTGTCTTCGTCCGCCCAATGCCTCAACATGCACTATCCTCCTGAACTTGGCATCATCATCCGTCAAATCCCCCTCCGAATACCTTGGAATTGCTGGCAACCGCCGCCTCAGCCCTCTCACCGGAAGCCGTCATGACAGCAGGAATCAAAGGAAATCTCTCATCTCTCGCTCACTTCACTCTCGGATAGCAAAGATTTGGGGGGCAATTGATGGGTTTCACCTTCATTTATAGGAGAGAGCCCCCCCCCCCCCCCCCCCCCATGATCTCCTCCAAAAGTTGATCATGGGTGGCCCACCCCCTCCTTGATTTCCCATGAGGAAATCATGGGGGGTGGGGCCCCCATCCTCACCCCATGGAGGAAAACAACCAGTCGGGCGGCCTAACCACCACCGGCATCCGGCCTCCAGCCGGCCTCGCCGCGGAAGGCCGCGACCGGCCTGGCCGGGCACGCCGCGGCAGGCCGCGACTGACCTCGCCGCGGCAGGCCGCGTTAGGCCACGCCGGCCTCGCCGCATCAGGCCGCGACCGGCCTGGCCGGGCACGCCGCGGCAGGCCGCGACCGACCTTGCCGCAACAGGCCGCGGCCGGCCTGGCCGGGCGCGCCGCGGCAGGCCACCCCTGGCCTCGCCGCGGCAGGCCACGACAGGCCGCGACCGACCTGGCCGGCCTCGCGACAGCAGGCCGCGGCCGACCTCGCCACGGCAAGACGCGACCGGCCTGGCCGGCCTCGCCGCAACAAGCGGCGGCCAGGCCACGACAGGCCGCCGCCGGTCGACGGGCCGACCGCCCCCGCCGCCGGCCACTTGGCCGGCCTCCTCCATCACCGTGGACGACCTCCCCACCGTCCGATCGAGGGGAGGCTCTCCTCACCGCCCGATCAAGAGGGTAACCACTCACTAACCCACTACTTTATTGGTGGGGCCCGTCATGATCCCCCCACAGAGGCTATAAAAGGGACCCCAGGGCCTCTTCATTCTTCACTTCTTTCTCTTCCCGGAGTTTTCTTCTTCTTCTACTTCTTCAGGTGAGAGCCCTCCTGCCTCCTCCCCCGAGTCGGCCTCGAGTCGCCGTGAACCACCAGCGGCCACCCTCGGCCACCGACGCTCCACCAACGCGTAGCCAGTAGGAAAACGCCCAAGTCCCCGCAAAAGCCAAGGGAGGAAGGCAACCTCAGCCAGCAAGTGAATGCAACCAGAAGCGGCAGAGCACCAGGATCGTCCCACGCATTCCAACATCCAAGCTACTGCCGCGACGCAGCCTGTTGCCCGCCGGGAGTCGTAGTCTCCCCCCCCCCCAAGTTGTAACGGGAGCGGCCTGTCGCCCCGATTCTCCAACACATTGTAATCAGCAGAAGCTAGTGGAATTTGACCGGCGCAGGCCCGGTCACGTGGTTTTTTACCCATTTGAGGGGTTTTTCCACGTCATCACACCTTGTGTCAACTTCGCATTTTCATTGACTGTGTGCGCGCTCGACCGCTCCGTGAGTTAAGGCTGTCCAAGAAACAACCGGTCTGATCGGGGCATCGAGTTAGTCCGCAACAGATGTTAAGAAGAGAACTTTCGGGTTGTTGGCAGGACCTCCACGCTGCAGCTCGTGGGTCTGCGTGCAGTCATTCCAATCCACCATCAATTAGAGTTAGATCTAGGCTTGGAATATCCAGTTTGAGGTGTCCGACAGTGGGTGAAATAACGCAAGTTATCCCTTTTATTCCGAACATCGTTAAATCGATATCCGGGTTTCAACAGCTCAAGCTCCATAAAATAAAACATTTATTTTCAACGATAACAATTTTAATTTAGTATAGGATATATTAAATAAATCCAAAACTAAAATAATCAGCCGCAGCATAATACAAATTACAAACTGAACAATCGCAGTGCAGGAACGCCGTTTCATGGTCCATTAAGGCTCCGTTTGGGAGGACTTATTTTCACCGGTCAAGCGGTTACGACCGCATGAATGCGGTCGTAACCGCTTGACCGGTGAAAATAAGTCCTCCCAAACGGAGCCTAAATCAACAGCCAGCCGAAGGGTCAAATATGATGCCTATGTTGAATTTACTTACAAGTTACGAACAGAAATTGCTACAATACGTCACCGTATATTTGTATCCACATTTAATAATAATAAATAATAAATTAAATAATAAATTAAATAAAATACACCGGGGAAAACCAGTTATCCAACAATTCCTCCCATGAACGCCTTCATCACGTTGACTTCTTCAAGCAAACAAAATAAAAAATAAAAAAAAAGCTTCACACGTACATGCAAACAAGTGCCCTGCTACAAAAACTAAAACACCACTTTATTCTCCCCCAATGCGATGACCGGCGATGACAAGCCGCACCACCACCCCAATAACGCCGCCTCTCCTCCTCCTCCTTCTGCTGCTCTGCTTCCGCGCACCGGCGGCCTCATCAGCCGGAAACAACATCACCGCCTCCTCGCCGCTCATCGACGGACAGACCCTCGTCTCCCCGTCCGGCGTCTTCGCCCTCGGCTTCTTCATCCCCAGAAACTCCAACAACGGCAGCCGCTACATCGGAATATGGTATAACAACATCCCGAATCAAACCATCGTGTGGGTGGCCAATCGCAACGCCCCGGTGACCGGCTCCGACGGAATGCTCTCCCTCAGCCCGAACGGAACGCTGCTCGTCTCCAACGGCGCCGTCAACTCCTCCGTTATTCTATGGTCCTCCACGGGCCGGGCTGCCGCCAACCCGGTGGCCCGACTCCTCGACTCCGGCGAATTCGTGGTCGTCGACGGCGACGGAGGCGGTTATATATGGAGGAGCTTTGATCACCCGACGGATAAGCTTCTTCCCGGGATGAAGCTGGGGTGGGACGCGGCGACGGGGATCAACAGGACGCTGACGGCGTGGGCAAGCCCGACAGACCCGACGCCGGGGAAGTACGCTCTGTTCATGGATCCGCGGGGGAGCCCGCAGCTTGTGGTGGGGGAGAGCGGCGAGTGGGTGTGGCGCGGCGGGCCGTGGAATGGGGTTAGCTTCTCCGGCTGCCCGATGGAGTTGACGGCGGGAGCGGGGCTTGGGCTGAGATTTAAATATGTTTGGAAGGAGGATGAGCTGACCTATTCGTTCGACTTGCCGGATGAATCTCTTATATCAACCTATGTCTTCGTTGATAGCGCCGGCTTTGCCGGGCGGTATGTCTGGAATGGAAATAAGACCAACGCCGCCGGTAACCCGAGGTATATTGATTTCTATTCTACGTTTAAAAAAATGATCAAAGCTTTATTCTAAAACTTACTATTTTAGGGTTTAGGGGAATTTACTATTTTACTGGGAGTGGGACCTACTCTATAAATTTGAAAAATTATAAATTGCAACCCTCTTAATATTAAAGAATGTTACAAACCATGATATTTATCTCGACAAAATTCACAATTCGTAACATTCATGTACAAAATACCTCTCTAAGAGTTCATTTTTATTATGGGTATTTTGCGCATGGATGTTGATGTTATGAAATGTTAATTTATGGAGAGGTAAACGTTATGATTTGTAACATAAATTGGAGGTTTTGTCATTTCAATAATAAAAGGAATGCAATCTTTAATTGTACTCGCTTCTCAGTGAAGTTTTGGTAATTAGTCGTTAATATTTATTTTATATTTTTATCACTATCAAGCTCATATTATCAAGCTCATATTTCAAATCGGATACATCTCACATTGCTTTGAGATATATGTGAGCATCCACGTGTACCTTTGGATATCAGCACTTTGGGGTAATTTGCATCACCAGCACTTTACTACCCCTTATATCTGTAATTTAGAAGGTGCTTGCAGGCACAGTGAGAAATTAAGCTTAAAAAGGGTGTTATAATGTACATTGTACATGATAATTTTGATTGTGCAAATCATGTTAAGTGCAAATCAAATTAAAAAATCATAAAAACTTCTGAACATGTAACAGACCGGTCTACCCATAGTTGTTTTGGCACATACCTTTTAAAATGCAATTTTAGATTTTTTAAATAAAAAATAAAATAATTATTTAAAAATATTTAAACTAAAATATGAAACTAATAATTTCCACAAACAATATTAAGCGTTGCTCGCGAGTCATGAGCCTCGAGACTTTCATATATTTGGATTTTAAACTTCTATTAAAAAATTCTAAATTTTGCATTTTCCGTCTTAAATTATACCGCGAGGATATATATAAAGCTTAAATGAAGCTTCCTTTACGCGTATAAATGTTAATATATTAGTGAAAATGTAATAATTTAGCATTCTACATGCACCATTCATAGACTCGCACTTTTTCCACTTAAGAACACATTAGTGAGTAATTATAATCAGCCAAAAATATTTTATAAAAAACTTCAAAATAAAAGGTTGTATTATTATAACTATTATTATTACTGCTAATATATTAGTGACCGCCTCCGGCTCACCCACACCGGCTCACCCACGCCGGGTCGCCGCCAGCCAGCGATCCCGTTGGTGGGTTCCAGTCAGGCCGCCGCCTGCTCTACTGGCGGGAGTGGCTTCCGCCGTGAAAGCACCGGGCGGGCGTTTTTTTAACTTTTTAAAATTTGTTTTTTAATTTGTTTTTAAATTTTTTATTTAAAAAAAATTTCTAGGCTACGCCCGTGCTCGATTTTTGCACGGGCGTCCCGGAACATTAAGCACGGGTCAAGCCCATGCGGAGGTGGGTGAAGCCCGCCCGAAGACCGTCCAAGAGCATCAAGCACAAGGATAGCCTATGGGAAGATGCTCAGAAATGATCATGTCTCACCCCAATTTTTCCGTGCGGCACCCGCAAGGAAAAGCCCTGCGACTTTAAATAGTGAATGGACCCACTTTTTTTTCACCGGGGAGAAGAATACAAACCAGCGAAAGCCCTAGCTCCAGCTCCACTTCTATCATCCTCCACGACAATGGCTTTAGCTCGACGGCGAAAGCCCTAGCTCCCGCTCAAGCTTCCACCGTCCTCTACCACATTTTCAAGCTATTCGGTGTTCCAATGATCTTTTTGAGCTTCGTTAGCACTTCCGCAACCACAATTGTTCTCTGTCCCTGCCATTGAAGTGTAGCTTTTGAGTTAATATTTTAACTGTATTTCTGTAGGTTTTTTATGACTGTATGCATAAACTATTTTTTCAACTGAATTTTGTCATACATTTTTCTAGCTGTATGAATATACATCAATTACGACTGTATTTGTAATAGTTTAAGTCATGAAGCTCCCCTGACTTTGTAAAACTGTATGCAGCAGTTAATCTTTCAACTGTATTTCTATTGGTTTTTTATGACTATGCACAAACTATTTTTTCAACTGAATTTTGGTATCATTTTTTTCTTTTTAAACCTGTATGCGCCGGCAGCCAAAACCTGGTTCCTGAACAGCGACGAGAGCTAG
Source organism: Platanthera guangdongensis (assembly GCA_039583875.1). Lineage (NCBI taxonomy): Eukaryota > Viridiplantae > Streptophyta > Magnoliopsida > Asparagales > Orchidaceae > Platanthera > Platanthera guangdongensis. The sequence continues at coordinate 158,862,201 of CM077160.1, read as the reverse complement.
GGCTTTCGCCGTGGAGGTCAGAAGAGGAGGATGGAAGCAAAGCTTAAGCTAGGATTTTTGCTGGTTCGCAGTTGTCCCCGATGAAATCGCGAAAGAAAATAATAAAAAAAAAGTGAACCTCGGACAGTATTTAAACCCGCAGCTTAGCATGAAAAAAATTTTCCTTTATGTCCGAAGCCCCAAGCCCCAAGGGGTCTTGAAATTTTGAACTACTGGAATCTACTAATAAATTCATCATAAGGGATTTTTTTTTAAAAAAGGTTATTATAATTTTCTTTTTTTAAAAAAGTTTCACTGTGTTGTGCCTGGCTGAGTTAACCGTCTTCGACCATTTCAAGTTTGATGATTTCAAATAGGTGGGATCTGTACTGGGAGGTGCCGCAGGATCCCTGCGGCTACGACGAAGTCTGCGGTGCCTACGCCGTATGCAACGCCGACAACGTCCCGATCTGCAGCTGCCTTGACGGCTTCACGCCGGCGGATCCCAGCAGCTTGGCGCTTAGGGATTTGTCCAAGGGCTGCCGGAGGAAAACCGATTTGGATTGCACCAACGGAACCGATGGGTTTGTCGTGCTGAGCAACGCCAAGCTGCCGGACTCGTCGGAGGCGATGGTGAACATGAGCAAGGGGCTGGACGAGTGCAGCGACTGGTGCTTGAGGAATTGCTCCTGCGCCGCATACGCCAGCGCCAATGTCAGCGCTGCCGGGGGAGAGGAGACTGGCTGCATCATTTGGACGGGAGAGGTAAAGGATCTCAGACTGATCGGAAATGGTGGCCAGGATTTGTACATCAGGCTGGCTTACGCTGATATAGGTATCCCTGCTGTATCAATTCAACCCCACATTCATATCTGTGCTTCCATTGACGCCCAATGATGGTATCAAAAAATAATCCTAATCCAACAGAGTTTTCTCTGTTCTAACTACAGGGGCAACAAAAGAAAGTCCTTCGCTCAGTGCCCTGAGGATGTTTGAGATTGCGGTATTTTTAATTTCGGTAGCTATGCTGAGCATTCCAACAGTGCTTGGTATTTCAAAACTGATGACAACACTAAGGCGAAGGATAAGTATGGATGGTAGCTGTCTTATCTCCTAACACATTTGTACATTTTCTTCTTGTTATTGGCTCTATATAGTCGTCTTATTAGAGTATATAATAATGTATGTATTCCTCTCCCGAGCCTCTACAGCTCATGCGCATGATATTATCTCCTTCAATAAAGGAGTGAATGAAGAAATAGTGGAGCTACCGATGTTCGATATGCATATGATGAAAACTGCGACCAGTCATTTCTGCATCAGGAATAAGCTTGGGGAGGGTGGGTTTGGCATAGTTTACAAGGTATTTGCACTTGTAAATTCATTGCCTTCATGATCTCAAATAAGAATAATTTCACACTTGGGAACAAAAAGAATATTGTTATTTGGTCACCATCGTCCTACTTCCATGAGAGGTAGAAACAATTTTACTATATTCAAAGCAGGGAGAGCACAGGTCGCAACAATCCCCATGTAAAGGTGCCACCAAGGTACCCTGCCCCTCCATCTCGCCTGCGCAAAAGGGCCATTCTATACGGATTATGATCATAAACCAAGCTTTCTGGAGAATCTAAGAAAGATAACATTAACACAATATTTCTTTTTAGCTGAATGGTGGGAGGAGAAAGATCTGTTTATAGAGTATTGCTTTGATTTAGCTGAATAACATACGTTTTCTTCCAGGGAAAGCTTGGTGAAGGGCAGGAAATAGCAGTAAAGAGGCTTGCAAGGACTTCAACTCAAGGGATTAATGAGTTTAAGAACGAGGTGAATTTGATTGCGAAGCTTCAACACAGGAATCTGGTTCGACTTCTGGGTTGCTGCATTGAAGGAGATGAGAGGCTGATAGTATATGAGTACATGCCTAATAAAAGCCTGGATGCATTTCTATTTGGTTAGTAGTTCAGCTCTCTTGCTTATAAATAATTATTCGTCTTCCATGTCAATATTTTATGCTATTTACATAGAGATTAGGACTCAAAGCCATCAAGCTTACTTCTTCCAGTTTTTGACCCCTTTGTAAATGTTATCGGGAGTCTCTCTGGAATTTTTGTAATCCGAGATATTCTGGGACCTATGTTGCATGGTGATATATCACAACTGTTACGGTTTGAAATGCGCCGAACGTATAACAATTTACTTCTCTGTGATCATAATCTTCGTAATGAACATATCTTGCCAACCTTAGATATAATATTTTTCAAAGTGAATCACAAAATTTCTTGCGTCTTTCTTCTTCTTTTTTGCTATATTATAAATAGCAATGCAATTCCACTTCTTTTAATGTGTATAGTTTCTTTCTGGATCCCTTTGGTCCAGATGAAGGGAAAAGGAGTTTACTGGATTGGCAAACACGTTATCGCATAATCTTAGGAATTGCTCGCGGATTACTCTATCTACATGAAGATTCAAGGCTCACAATTATACACAGAGATCTCAAGGCTAGCAACATCCTTCTCGACAGTGAGATGAGACCCAAAATTTCGGATTTTGGGATGGCAAGAATCTTTGGTGGAGATGAAACAGTAGTGAATACCACAAAAGTGGTTGGTACATAGTAAGCTCTTTCTCCATGTTCATCAAAGCTCAATGAAATAAACTATTTTAATACAAATCTATGAAGTTTATGCATAGACCATCTTTTACTGCAGTGGATACATGTCTCCCGAGTATGCCATGGACGGCATCTTCTCGGTCAAAACTGACGTGTTCAGCTTCGGAGTCTTGGTATTAGAAATTATCAGTGGCAGGAGAAACCGCGGCATCTACACCGTTGAACATCGTTCTAACCTTGTTGGAAAGGTAGACAATTTAATTCTGCCTTTTTTCTTCTTTCTTTCCTAGAGTTATATAGATGTGTAAAAATTTTCAGGCATGGAGCTTGTGGAATGAAGAAAAGGAGCTGGAACTTCTCGACGATTGCATCAAGAAATCAATCTCCATCGCAGAAATTTGGAAGTGTATAAAGCTGGCTCTCCTATGTGTTCAGGAACAGCCAGAAGACAGGCCATCAATGTCCTCTGTTGTTCTTCAGCTGTGCAGTGATGTTGATTTACTACAAAACCCAATTCAACCTTGCTTTTTAACACCAAGGCATTCGACGGCCGATGATGAATTGCAGATGGTAAGGAAGAATTCAGTAGCTTCGAACGATCTCACAATCACTATGGAGGGACGATGAGTAAACATGTACAAAAATCCATTTTAGTGTCGAAAATTTTTTTGTAATATAAGAATGTAAACATCTGTGTATGTTTCAAAAACAAGGGTTAGGGAGTTTGTTAAGAGACTTTTTGTGGGGTTTGTTGATATCTGAAATTCAATGATAGCTGTATACTATTTAGATTTAAATTCATTCTTTAATCAAAAAAAATATATTTAAATTCTTTCTTGTTCATTGTTTTCTATTGTTGGAGGAAATTGGGCGCAATTCTTGTACAGGTATGGGAGGAGCAAGCCCATGGAGTTTAACATTAAGCTTGTTGAGGTAAAAGATAATGAAATGTTTGTGTTCTGAGACTGGGAATGTTAGGCATGTAAAATAATGAGGTTGATATGAGGCATGTATACTTGCAATGACCTAATGTATTGTAACGTATTGGAAAAGTTTCGTAGTTGGGAAACTCTTGAAAACTCTTCCCTGAAACTCTTGAATATTTTTTTTACATTTAAATAAAAAGAAATGAGCAACTTATTGAAGTGCATTGTTGATGATTTTGATAGTTTTGAAATTTTCAATGTAAATCTGCGATGAAGTTAAACATTGAAATATGGTACTTTAATGTTTTTTCTATGACTGCTATCTATATTTATAGTTTTAGCTTTACATGAATCAATGATATTTTTTCTTGTGTAGATTGAGCCATTTGATAACTGAATTCGGACCTCTCACATGTGAGAACATTGTAGCATTTGGACCAAATGTTATTTTTACTAGTTCTTACACATCTTCATGTTAATTAATACTTACATTAAAAAAAATTATTGAAAAGTGCATCGTGTATCCTTTATTTAACGTGAATTTGTAATTTTTATTGTATAGCATCTTGCATCTCGTTCTCGCCCCATGCAACATGGGAACTCTACCAATGACATTGCCATTGGAGGAAAAAATGATGTGCGACGCGAGATTACATTCCCGAGGACATGGTCGGGGACTTGAGGAGAGATTCACAATTGCAGCTTGGAGGGAAGCACAAAAGGAAGGATTAATTATGTGTTTCCATAACCAGATAAATCATAAATGGACTACATGCCATGCAAAATAGTATTTACCACTTAAGCAACCGCGAGCCGATACGTATGATTGGTTCTTGACTTTTTATGAATCACACCAAATCGATGTGAGCAATGCGTCAACCAAGTTTTAATCAATCGTCCTAACAGTGGAAGAGGGATCAACCAGACCATGTCCCTAGATGGAAAAAGCAGGCACCTCAGCATCAATTATATGTTTCCATGACAAACTGTAGCACCCATGATGTTTTCAGGCAATAGATGCTCTGATGTAGGTCAGAAATGTTCAAAAAAACTAGAATTAGGCCTCCTCCCGCTCTTCCCCCTCGTCGGACTCATCGAACACCACTCCGAGCTCAGTGCGACCCATTGTCGCGGTATAGCCTTCCCTCCATCTCTCTCGATGGATGTAGTGCTTCCCTCCTCTACGATTGGTCCCTCCAAACGCACCATCTCCAAGAAACGAGGGTGTGATCTATACGACCTCATCCTCATGGGTATAACCCGCGGGTTTCTGATAGCCCGTAAAACTTGGTAACATAGTATCACGTTGTCGGAGGTTTTCCGGCGGGGAATGTGACGTTGGACGAATTTAAAGGTGGCGGACAAATGATGCTCTAACCCTACATGCACTGCGACAATTCATGCAATGACTGCAATGAACCTAAACATCGTCTAATGAAGGATTGGAAACGTTGATGTGTGACTAACAAGCAACCCTAAGGTGCAAATAAGTAGCTCAACTACATGTAGCATGCAAACATGATGCGGCGGAGGGATCAAATCATATCAATAAATGATTAATCACATTTCGCAGAGTGCCAAAGAAAGAGTGTGCGGCGAATAAATCCTGCAAATCACAATTAGCCTAGCACAAACATCCACAACTCAAGATATCTACGCATGCATAAAGATCACAACATCGTATATTAATAAGGAGAACAAGATCCACAACAATGATAATACTCACTAAGGGGGGAAGGTCATAGCGTGGAGATCTGATTTTCCCGGAAGTAGGGGCTGCTGTCTGGATGCAGGAATTGAGTTTGGAAAAGTAGGTGTGACTGAGTGTTGCAGGGAGAGGAATAACTACCTAGTACCAGGACGAGTTGCAATTAATGGGTTCAGAGAGTACAAATGGGGTAGGCGGATCTTTAGAAAGGAATTGACGGTCAAGAGGCTTTTGTTTCAAACTGGGCTCAAGCTGAGGCTGGGGTGAGGCGGGTGTGGAAGTGGGGAAGGGATCCACATACATGCCCTCCTCAAGTAAGGAGTCGACTCTTCTACATTGAATACTCGTCTTATCCTCATATTTTGAGGAATGTCGATCTCATAAGCTTGTGTACCGATCCATCGCGTGACTATATAATGACCCATTCGGTGAGCACTTAATTTTTTTTGTTATCCCTTGTGGGAATCTCTCAGATTGTATGTGAATCACAACCCGCTTCCCAGATTCAAAGATTTGTTCTCTCCTGTGTTGATCTGCTTGAGATTTATAATAATCATTACTTGATGCAATTTTCTTCCGGGCCGACTCATGAAATGCATGCACATGCTAAATAAAAGACTGTGCAAACTCACTGGGCCGGGCACCTAAGGGAATGTCAACTAAATAAATGGGCTTGCTGGGTTCATGGCCTAATACAATGTGGAATGGACTTAGACCAATGGTCTTATTAACTGAACAGTTATATGCAAACTCGGCTATGAGTAAGATAGGTGGTGGAAGGGATATCCCCAACTAGACATCGCAAAAGAGTTCCTAGACTACAGTTGACAACCTCGGTTTGTCCATCCGTCCGTGGGTGGTAGGCAGTGAAGAATCTCAATGTTGTACCACTTTTCTTCCGCAATGTTTTTCAAAAACAGTTCATGAAGCAAACGTCGTGGTCGGAGACTATCAAAGTGGCAGACCCATGATACTTAAATATTCCCATAAAGAATAGAGCGGTCACATGAGAAGTATCTGTGATCTTAAGACAAGGAATAAAGAGTCATCTTCGAGAAGCGGTCCACTACAGTGAAGATAAAGTCAAGCTTCCTCAGGGTGTGAGGGAGCCCGAGCACGAAGTCTATGCTAATGTCAATCCCATGCCTCTGTAGGATAGGGGGCGAAGTGTATAATTCCATGAGTTGACGTGATCCCTTCGCGATTTGACAGACTCGACAATGCCTAACAACTCGTGTGACGTCCTTCTTCAGGCTAGGCCAAAAGAAACGATCCTCTATTAATGCAATCGTCTTGTCCCGACCAAAGTATCTTTCTGCTCTGCCTGCGTGCAACTCCCAGATAAGGAAATCTTTGAGGGATGTCTGAGGAACGCAGAGGCGAGAGCCAAGAATAAGTACCCGTCCGAGATCACATAATCCCCATGTAGATTAGGAGGGTCTCTCGATAGTGCGGCATAAATGTCCCTAAAATCTGGGCACTTAGGGTAATCGTAAACTATACGCTCAAAGCCCTCAACTCGTGTACTTATGGTATGAAGAATACTGACTCAACGACTCAAGAAGTCAACCGGCTTGTTCTCAATACCCGCTCGATGTTTAATAACATAATGATAATCCTATATATACTCCAACCATTTCGCATGACGGTGACCTAACTTCTTCTACAAATCAAGATATCCTTGGGCCTGGTGATTAGAGTAAAAAATAAACTACTTATCCAGGAGATAATGACACCAATAACAAAGTGCCTATATGATGACGCCAATAACAAAGTGCCTATATGATGGCATAGAACTCTCGGTCATAGTTTGAGTACTTTTGTTGGGTGTCATTCAATTTCTCACTGAAGTAAATAACTGGATGACCCTCCTGACTAAGTATTCCGCCGATACCAACTCTTGACGCAACACAAACCGCCTCGAAGGCATTGATGACCGTCTTCGTCCACAAAAAATCTCCCTTACAGAGGCAGCTCGTGAATGGGTCCATAATAGAGCTAAAATCTCGTACAAACCTCCTATAAAAGGTGGCAAGTTCATGAAGAGATCTGTATCATCGCCCTCATAAACGTGTTGAGCATGTTCGATAGCCCAAATGACATAACTAACCACTCATAAAAACCGTCCTTCATCTTGAAGGCCGTCTTTCACTCATCCTCCCTCTTTAAAACTAATATGATAGTACCATCTACGAAGGTTGATCTTTGAAAAGATTATGGCACCGATCATCAAATCCGAAAGGTCGTCAAGGTGGGGTATGGGAAAACTACTTCACCATGATTTTATTGATGACATGGCTATCAAGCCACGTGCGCCGGCTCCCGTCCTTCTTCAGAGTAAGAAGGATCAATACTGCACAGGGACTCATGCTATCACGTATGAAACTCTTCCTAAGAAGATCATCGACTTGTCGTTTCAGCTCAGCATGCTCAGTCGGATTCATGCGATAGTGGGGTAGATTGGGCAAAGATAGGGCCAAATCGATTGCATGTTGGAAGTTCCTTAAAGGGAGAAGCTCATCGGGGAGCTCCTCGAGCATAATATCTAAATAGTCATCCAGTAAATAACGAACGTTGGCATCTCAGCGTCTGTAGGATCCTCAGAAGCCATGGTGTCCGTCATTACAAACATAATCACAACGTCTAAGCTCTCTCATAAAGTCACCCTTCCTCAAGATATGGACGAATCAGATTTACCCTTGGGAGGATCCCTGGGTTGGGTTGGGTTTGGTTGGGTTGGGTCGGTATAAGGGTAATCTTGCGACACTTCTCGAAGAATACACGTGTTAGATCGGCCATAACATGTGGCATCACAGTAACACAACCAAGGTCGCCCAAGTAGAACATGTGTTACGTCCATAGGGATGACGTCGCACTAGACCTTGTCCTCTGTGGGCGCAAAACAATTCGGTACCAGGCATCGTTGTGTAACCTGGACGGTAGACTTGTCCACCCATAGGACACGGTAGGGATGTGGGTGTCTCGGTTGTAAGTTGCGTCCTCTCTAAGCTCTTCTTGATGACTATATTCACACAGCTACTGCTATCAATAGCGAGCTTGCAGGGACCTCCTGCACTCGGGAAATACATGTAGAAAATCGTAGTACGACGCAAATCCTCCTCAGTACGAGGGGTGTGCAAAAGGTGTCGAAGGACTCCTAGTTCTAGCGACCTCTTAACATCGCTCACCCACCCCTCCTCTACTACGACAGTAATCTCCTCGGTGTCGGTGTCCTCAGCTAGCATGCAGTGATGGGCTCCCCCACTTCTTCAATCAGTAGATTCCTTGTCAGGCATTGCGTTGCAATGTGTTCTCTCTACCAGAGCATCGATAACATTGGATGCCCTCCAGGTTTGGAGCCTGCTGAAACAATGGCTTTCCTTATCACATTTGCAAGAGCGCGAGGGGGCAGGGACAGTGGTCGTGGCAAGAGTGGGCCTCATAATCGTGGTGGTATCAGGTTGGGAGGTGACATGCCCCGGGATAGCAAGGCGCAAATACTGTTCATACTCAAGAGCAAGCTAAAAAAACCTGCTCGACCGGCTAAATCTTATGGGGAATCAGTTCCCTTAGAATATCAGCTTTGAGTTCGGTCTGAAAGTGGGATGCATGGCAATGGGCTCCTCCACGATATCACTTTGCACCATTAACTCATCAAAACGTGACATGTACTCGGCAACGGAAATGGTCCCCTGTCGAAGCACGTAAAGTTGATCTAAGAATTGGTTACGATATGAGGCGAGAGATATTTATCTCTCAATCGTTGTTTCATCTCATCCTACCGGGTGATGGGGTAATATCTGTCTTGCTCGAGTGATCTCTCCAGGCTCGACCAGTAAATCTTTGTCTGACTTATCAACTTCATCTTTGCAAACCACACACGCCTCTTGTCACTCATCTCAAATCAATCAACAAAATGATTCATGTCTATAGCCAATCACTAAATGCATTCGGGTCCAGGTGACCATCGAAGGATGGTGCGTCAATACGAATGTGCCGAGTAATGTCATCCTCAGTCGGGGTTACTCTGTGGCGTGGATCATGGTAGTCATCGTAATGATCGTCATAGTCATTATCATATCATGCGGGTGGGGCACAATCTCTACGACCAGGTGGCGGTGAAGGACGAGGTGCATTGGGAGGACCGTGATTTCTCATGGGGTCCTGCCGATATTCGTAAGCCTGATGTGGATTCTCTCTTGTGGGAGGAGGGGGATCTCGGCGAGGTATATATCCAACACGTCTCTCTGGAGGAGGTGTTGCATCCCGGAGGTCGTAGGGAGGCTTACTGTAGTGAGGTGATGGAGCTTGACCTCTAGGGGGTATTTAACTAATCAACCCAAGTGCTAACCCTTATCCCTAAGGAAGTCGAACTGGGCCCCAATCCGATCAAATTGATTGAGAACAAGTTTTTAAAATTCAGTGGATGTCAAGTCTGATTGCAAACTAGCAGCCCTATCGTCAGTGAGATTAGGACTTGACATAGATGAACGAAATAACCTATCACTATGTGGCATAAGACGTGACCCTAACTTATCTCTGATACCAACTGATGCAGGGGTAGGCTACAACATTGAATGCCTTAAGGTTCCACTAAATGAAATGCCTTGTAACTACAAACAACTTTTACAATGCATGCAATTATGTCTGTCAGCCCGAATAAAATAGCAAAAGTAACGAGTTAAATAAAGTATAAGTAGGAGTTCAATTATTCACAAAAAATGATTAAGGATAGAAAACTTTATCCAACAAACAACAAATGCGCAAATACTTTAAGCACACACAAGATAGGTTCTATGAATCACAATTTCCAGTATCACTAGCAAATATAGAAAGACATCTAGCACAATATCGTTCTAATTTCTAAGTACTCAACAATAAAAGACAATAAATCTAACAACTTATGTGTGCAGGCGGCGATTGAGTGTAGCGATTGAGCGTAGCGATTGAGCGTAGCGATTGAGTGTAGTGATGGGTGAGATTCTGGGCTGCAGTGGGGATGTAGTGGGCTGCAACAAGGTTGTGGGGGTTGTAGGGTGGCTGTTGGAGAAGGTTTGGTGGGGAAGAAAGGGATGTTTACTGCACTGAAGGGATGGACATTGGACAGGAAGATGGGGGAATGGTTTTGTGTAGAAGGGAACTGGGAGGGTCAGTTGTGGGAGGTTTGGCCTTGGAAGGATCGGTGTTGGGGAGTAGGGCTGGAAGAGAGCGGGATCTAGGCTCGATAGGGATGGAGGTCCACGATTTCAGCAGGTGGGAGGCAGAATCATGCCTTGGGTGGGCAGCGGTTGGGGTAGGGGATATCAGGTGATGTGGCAGGAGAGGGCTGGGTGGCTGTTTTCATTGTAGGGGTTTGTTGGGAGTCCTTTGCGACAAATGGAGAGCGGGAGAGAGCTCAACGGGCGGGACTTGCGACTGAGGAGGAAGGACGGGGGGCTGCAACGGTCTCAAGGGGCTGTCAAAGGGGGTCAGGGCATTCGGCGGTAGGGATTGACAGGAGAAATGGGAGGAGTCATTGCCTTTGGAGTCCACTTCCGCTCGGAATCCACCAAGAGAGAGGACCAACAACTTGAGCAACTAAAGCAAACAACGATGCCCCCTACCACTTCCGGCAAGCGTATAAATACAAAGACTGAATTACGGCGCCCGAATCAGATGGCTCATAACGTTCGGACCAATCGAGTGTCAAATACAACTCAAAATAAATAATATAATACATAAAAACGACTCGGAACGGCCGTCCGGACGAATCCGCGGACTTGGATCAGCGAAACGGGTAGCGGTTCACCGCCTCCTATGGGAATTACGTCCATGGGCCGGAGGTCTCCATTAAGAACCAAAGGCATATGAAGCATGAAACTGTACTCACAGAATTGGTGGTAGTTCCACCATCCCTATGGACAAAGGCTAAGAAAAATTGATAGTAAACCCTAAATTGATAGTTGGAGGAGGAGGTGAAAACTCGTTCGCATGATATACAAATGATAGAGAGAGAGAGGTAGTAAAGTTAATCACAAAATTTTCCATCGTCTCAGATTATACCCCTAATAGATGTTGGTGTTCTTATGGTGATCTAGAAGTAGTCAAACAATTAGTCTCACTGCCAACGCGATTTGACCCTATAGGGTCGCACATAAGAGTGCTTGGAGAAGTTGAAGTAAGGATTGTGTTGGCCCCATTCATATGAGATATGATTAAGGGGCCAAACCTATGACAAAGTATGCAGACGGGTTGCATCGGGTGCGTGTCGACGGCTCGACGCACGTCGACTTGTTGTCGACGCAGCCAAGCTCCATGTCGAAGTCAGTTCTTTATTGACGCTACGTCGAGTAAAATCGACGCAATATCGAGTTCTACTCGACGCAGGTGTGTCGACTGCGTGTCGACACAGTTGCGTCGAATGCCGTCGAGTGTAAGTGCATCTCGACGTTGCATCGAGTTCTTATCGACGCACGTCAAGTGCAAGCTGACGCATGTCGACACATGTTGAATTTTGGAGGACTTCTTAGAGGGCTTCTGTTTGTTTGTTATCCTTGGATATTGTTAAAGACAATATAATTAGCTCATTTGGGAGGCTCATGTGTATTGGCTCATGTATAGCTTCTTTAGTCCCACATTGTAAATGTAGATATATCTTCCTCTATCTACCTCTATATAAGTATATGTATTCTTATTCTTTGGGCAATAATATAATTGAGGGTGATTTTCTCTCTCCTATTTCTCTCTTTCTACAAGACATCAGAGGCATTCTTCCTTCCCTGTGCTTCTAGCGGCCTCTAACTTCTTCCCCGCGGACTTCCTGCGGACTCCGCTTCTACCCGCCTCTCCTGTCCGCTGTACTTGCGCGGCCTTCGACGGACTCCATTTGTAAAACCGTCTCATCTCTCCTCCGTGGTTCCACCTTCCTCCTCTCAGGGCTACTTATAGCCTCGCCTATCTGTCCTGTAGGGTCCACTTGTTCCTGCCTGTTCGTTGTACTCTGCTTCAGTCTGTCGCGGACTGTCTTCCCGCCGCGGACAGCCTTCGCCTTACTCTTCTCGCTCGCAACCTACTACTACAACCCTCCGCGGACTTAGTCTTCTCGCATTTCTCGCCGCGGACTGCACCAAGAAGCATCTGTCTTCTCGCTTCTCGCTCCTGCTCAAGTTCGTTGCGAGCTCCTACCCCAGTCCGATGCGAGCTCCTGCTCTAGTCCGCTGCCTGTTGCTGCTCCAGAGGGTTTCTTCTCCTTGTCACCGCGACTTATCTCAAGTCGCCGCGACCTGTCTCAAGTCGCCGCGGTCTGCCTCACTTTGCGCCTTGCCGCCTCTAGCCGCGACCTCCTTGTCGCCGCCACCTGCCTCAATTCGCCGCGACCTTCTGCTTGTCGTCGCGCCCGGCTTCTCCTCACCGCGACCTGCGACCTGCCTGTTGTCTCCGCGGGCTGCTTCTCCTCACCGCGACCTGCGACCTGCCTGTTGTCGCCGCAGACTCCTCTTTGTCGCCACGCCCTGCTTCTCTTCACCGCGACCCGCGACCTGCGACCTGCTTGTTGTCGTCGCGGACTGCTCTGGTCGCCGCGACTTGCTCCTCAAAGTCCTTTGCTGCTAGCCGCCCGACCTGCTTCTTCTACCGCCATGGCATCTAGTGATTCAACCGCGGCTACCTCCTCTCTGCCCGCCCGGGCTGCTGCCCCACCTCCCGAGGTTCGTGATGAACTGTGCATCACCACTATCTCCCTCAGCGGAAAGGCCAACTATGTCGAATGGGCTCATTCCGTTAGTCGTGTTCTGCAGACTAAGGGTCTACTCCCTCACCTCACTCGAGTCAAACCTGCTGATCCCTCTGATAACTGGCTTCGCGATGACGTCCGAGTCCAATCTCGGTTGCTTAACTCTATGGGCACAGAGTCTTACTGCATGGCAATGTATTACGAAACGGCTAAAGAAATGTGGGATGAGCTGCACTCTCTACTCTGTCCAGGATAGCTTACAACACCTTTTCCACATTATCTCTGCTCTTCAATCCCTGGACCCTGGCATCACAGGCGACTTAACTTCCTTTGTTGCCAAGACCAGAACCCTGGTAGAGGCCTGGATACAACACCAACCTCCCTCTGCAGACCTTGCTACTCAACGGGCACAGAAAGAGGCTGTTGGGATCGCTATGATGATGGCCCGTGTTCCTAGTCATCTTCACAGCATCCGGGCCCAGAATCTCTCTTCTTCTACTACACCCTCTCTATCTGATGTTTGCTCCATGGTGCTCAAAGTTACACCACCTCCCGAGGCTCCAGCCACCTTTTCTCTGGCTTTGCTCCAGTAGCCCCTACTTCCTACTCCTGCTTCCTCTGGCCGAGGTTCTTCTACTCGGAGCGGCCGCTTCACGTCTCGTGGTCGGGGATGTGTTGGGCGCTCTACTCTTAAGTGTACTTACTGCGGTCGTGATGGCCACCTTGAAGGTACCTGCAATCGCAAACATGGTTTGCCTCCTCATCTTACTGCTCCTTTTGTTGTTGTTGCTCCTGCTCCTGCAGGCCCCTCTCCCACCGACCCCTCATCGACTGCTCAGAAGTATATCAATGACCTCCGCCTCCAGATACTGCAGCTTCAAGACATGGTCAACCGTTCCTCTGGCTCGGTTGCTTCCTTCTCTACTGAAGGTATCTCCTGTTTCTCCGACAGCTCTCAATGGATCCTGTACTCTGGAGCCACCCATCACATTACTTCTCAAAAACCTCCTCAGTACATGCACACTGAGTATCCCAAGTTTATCACTGTGTCAAATGACGATACTACTCCTATATCTGGAGCTGTTGACCTGCAACTTACTCATACTCTCTCCTTAACCTCGGTTCTTCATGTGTCGGGATCTCCCTTCAACCTACTGTCTGTTAGTAGGCTTGCTCAAGATCTTGATTGTTGTCTAACCTTTTCTCCTTCTTCTTTTGTCATGCAGGATCGTCGAACACAAACAATCATTGGTAGAGGACGGCTGTCAAACGGGCTTTATCTCCTGAACGTTCTTCCCACTTCACTATCTGTTGTTCCCTCCGTCAACTGACATCGTCGTCTTGGCCATGCTCCTCTTCAGATTCTCAAGAAGGCTCTTCCTGATATCTCTTTACAGGAATTTTCTTGTGAGTCATGTATTTTGGCAAACAACATCGTATTTCTTTCCCTCCTGCATGTAACCGGAGTAGTACTCCGTTTTTTTAGTTCATTCTGATATTTGGGGTGCTTATAAACTTCTCAGTCTTTTTGGTTATCGGTATTTTGTAACATTTATTAATGACTATTCACGCCTAATATGACTTAATCTACTACATGATCGTATTGAGCTAACTTTTGTTTTCCGTGCGTTTATTATTGAAATACGTACGCAATTTTCTACTACTGTACAAACGCTTCGCACTAACAACGCTCGTGAATACACTAGTGGTAGCTTCTCCAATTTATGCACCGACTTTGGGATAATTCATCAAACTTCATGTGCGTACACACCCCAGCAAAACGGTGTGGCCGAGCGGAAGAATCGTCATCTCCTTGATGTCACTCGGTCAGTCATGCTTCAAATGAAGGTCCTCGCTGAATATTGGAACTTTGTTGTCTCTACTGCTTATTATCTCATTAATCGTATGCCCACCTCTGTGCTTAACTTTGCTTCTCCATTCAGTCTCCTATTTCCTTCCAAATACAATTTTTCTCTCACGCCTCGAACTTTGGGTTGTGCCTGTCATGTTCACTCTCTCGGACCACCAAGTGACAAACTTGCCGCCCGCGCCACCAAATGTATCTTTGTTGGCTACTCTTGTACCCAAAAGGGGTATGTTTGCTACTCTTCCACATTCAACAAGGTGCTCGTCTCCGCGGATGTTACCTTTGCTGAAGATGAAAGCTTCTTCTCTCCCACCTCCACTCTACCACCTCAGTCCACTATTCCTCATCCAGCTGTTCTCGTTACATCTCTGTCTCCCACAACTTCCGCTCCTCCAGTACCAACTTCACCGCCTCTCCCTCCTCCTCCACCTCTCCGTGTCTATACTCGACGCTCGTCCAGGATTGCAGCCCCAGAGTATCCCCCTACTACTAATGCTCTTCTGCGCGTTGACGATCAAGCACCACCCTTTACGGCTCATCCGATGGGAAACTATGTCTCCCTCCATCGCCTCTCTCCACCTCTTCGCACTTTTTCCCTCTCTCCACTATTTTCATTCCTAACTCTTTGCAGGATGCTCTACAACATCCGGGCTGGCGTGCGGCCATGGACGACGAGATGACAGCTCTCTGGGATAACCGGACTTGGGACCTTGTTCCTCTCCCTCTTGATCAGTATTGTGTTAGCTGCAAATTGGTCTTTACAATCAAACATGCTCCTGATGGAACGGTGGATCGTCTCAAAGCCCGTCTGGTGGCTCGAGGCTTCACTCAGCAACATGGTCTCGACTATGATGAAACGTGCTCTCCGGTGGCAAAACTAAGTATTGTATGGGTTCTGATCTCTCTTGCTGTGCACCTCCAATGGCCCCTTCATCAATTGGATATCAAAAATGTATTTCTCAATGACGATCTCCAAGAGACTGTGTATATGCACCAGCCACCTGAGTTTGAGACCACGGGGGAGTCTCGTGTATGTCATCTCCGGAAGTCTATATATGGTCTCAAACAATCCTCTCGCACTTGGTTTGATAAGTTCAGTAAGATGGTTCGCGAGATGAGATTCACTCGGAGTTCTGTTGATTTCTCTCTTTTTACTCGTCATCAAGCAACAAAAACTGTTCTTCTTCTTGTCTATATTGATGACATTCTGATTACGGGAAATGACACCATCGGGATCCAAAAAATCAAACAACACCTGAACTCCGTCTTTCAGACAAAAGATCTGGGTAATCTGCGATACTTCCTTGAACTTGAGGTTGCAAGGAGACCTGATGGACTAGTCTTATCTCAACGGAAGTATTGCATAGATCTTCTACAAAGTGCGGGCTACTCGGGATGCAAGCCTACAGATACTCCGATGTATATGAATCATCAGTAGTCGAATCATGACTCTGGGAATGATCCTGTTCTGACCAATCCAGAGTACTATCGACGCTTGGTGGGGAAACTAATCTACCTCACAGTTATGCGGCCTGATATCTCATTCGTTGTTGGAGTTGTAAGCCGATTCATGCATACTCACTCAGACTTCTCATCTTCGAGCCGTTGAGCGGATCCTCAGAGGCTCAGATATTTAAATAAGGCTCCTGGACAAGGACTTGTTTATAAGTCATCGACTTCCTTATCTCTTGTCGCCTACTCTGATGCGGACTACGCAGGGTCACTTGATGATAGACATCCACAACTGGTTTTTGCACCTACCTTGGTGGACACCTTATTACCTAGCGCAGCAAGAAACAAACTATTATAGATCGCTCATCTGCTGAGGCTGAATATCGTGCTATGGCAGCGGTCGTATCTGAGGTCACCTGGCTAGAGGGTCTGCTCAGCGATATGGGTCTCACACTCTCCTCTCATGCTACCCTGCTCTGTGATAGTCAAGCGGTCATACATATTGCCAAGAATTTGGTGTTTCATGAGCGCACGAAGCATATTGAAGTTGACTGTCACTTCATTCGGGAGAAGGTTCAAGCAAAGAAGATAATATTGGAACATGTCTCAGCCTTCAGTTAAATTGCTGATATCTTCACCAAGGCTCTCTCTCGGACTTTGTACCAGTTTTTATCCAAGTTTGACGCTTATGACTTGTACGCTCCAGCTTGCGGGGGAGTGTTAAAGACGAAATATAATTAGCCCATTTGGGAGGCCCATGTGTATTGGTCCATGTATAGCTTCTTTAGTCCCACATTGTAAATGTAGATATCTCTCCATCTATCTACCTCTATATAAGTGTATGTATTCATATTCTTTAGGCAATAATATAATTGAGGGTGATTTTCTCTCTCCTATTTCTCTCTTTCTACAGATATAAATAGACTTGGAAAAGGATTTTCCTATGTGTGTGTAACTGAAGTGCGTGCTTCTGAAGCCGTCTCCTGCTCTAGATCCCGTCGTGACTTCTTCTTGTCGCCGCCTCTCCTGGAAACGAATCTAGCAATTCGTGGAGACGTAGAGAGCAATCTTTCACCAACCCAGTTCTTGTGGGACAAGATATTGAGGTTCTTCACCGCTCGTGTAGATACATGTAGAGTCACATATCTATTTTTGTGTGGACTCAGTCTCCTGTTTCTGGACTGGATCATTGGAGCATCTTGGTTGAGTAAAGATTAAATCCCTCTCAGGTATATTGCAATATGTTGTCGTGGTTTATTTCTTGATTCATGAAGATCACAAAATCCTTTACTCTTTTGAGTTGTTCTTGTATGTTTATTCCGCTGCGCACATGTGATGTGTTGTTCCACTCTAGTAAAGAAAACCTAACTGTAGAGAAGGATACGGTCTCGAGAGGAATTTACCACGAAAAATTTGTCATTTTTCCTCCACATCATTTAATCAATAGTTAAGTGCAATAAAAAATCATTCCATTTGCCTACCAAGATGCTACAATATTCTTGGAACAGTATATCATTTTACTGGAGAGATAAGATCTTAGAGTAGAATGCAGAAATGAGAGAACATTCTTAAAAGTAGGTAGAATAAAGAGTCGAACATCTTCCTTGCAGTATTGAAATGTGATCGTGAGGGTATAGGCACTTCAAAACTATTATGATTCTAATTAAAAACATATACTCAGAGTTTGTCACTTGGAGAATTTTGTGTTGTCATCGTTGGCAAGAGGAAGAACTTAAAATCTGGTGAAGCTTGTCACAATAACCATCAAGGAAGAGAAATGTTTTCAACCAAAAAAATAAGTCAATGCAGGTTGGCTAAATTTGTAGGTTAGCTCTCAATTCATGGAGATCGAGCAGAGCAGAAAAGGGAAGATGATATGGAGAAGTTGGAGGGCCATAAAAGAATGGGATCAACAATAGTGTAGAAACTTATTGGTTGCAGCTGCAGGAAGAGGAACAGTAGTAATATGGTGTTGGAAATGCAACCACAAGAGAGTGGTTAAGCCTTTGGAGATAGTGGATGGGGTTTTAGGGCTACAATTTGGAGTGGAAAAGGAGTTTGGATTGTGTTGGAGAGGAGAGGGGGAAGCGCTAAGAAGGATCGTTGGGAACTTAAGGGAAGCATGGACTTAAGGTGTGGCGATTGATGAGTAGTGATGGTGGCTTTGAGAAGGTGATGGCAAGCTTGTAAGGTTGTTGGGTAGTGAGGACAGCTGTTGAGAAATCAGAGATGTTAACAGAGGAGCAGAGATCTGGGTGTGGTTAAAGGAAGGAGAGAGAATGGAACATTTATCCCACTATTGTACCATGTTGAAAATTAAAAAAAAATGAGTTTTTGTATTCATTAGAGACTCTCTTTATTTATAACATAGAGAATTTAACATGCTAGGTTACAATAACATAAAGATAAAGCATACACCACATATAACAAGCTCTCCTAATATGTTACCATCCTCATATGTTAACACCAGTATTATTGTGTTTATGTCTCATCTCTCATGTTGTTATCATTTTGATTAATTTCTTTTGCCACGAGACTCGGTCTACTTTCGACAAGAGCAATTTTGGGTAAAATTTCCATGTACATAAGAACATTTAAGTAGCTTGTTCATAGTGGATCGGACCATCTCCTCTCTTGTAGATGAAAGCAATTACTAAACTAAGATACTATAAATCTTGACGCCTCCTTGTGGTTTTTGGCTCTTGTACCGCCACTCAGTGCTTCGTCATATTCTTCTCGAAGATGCTTATGATAAAAAGTAACTTTATATCTAAATAAGTGTGTGGGTAATACATAGATAATAGTTGAATGAACATAAGTATAGATACACAGAAAATGAAATGATAGATGATTGTCAAACAGCATGGTAAGGCTTCCAGCTAGTGAATGGATAAAAAGTAAGAGCAATATCATCAAATGAAATAGCTTGGTGAGAGATATTGAGAAATCTAACATTTCCAAAAAAAAACAATGACATGCATCAAGAACATTTCAACTTTCTTCAAAATTATCTCTATAGGAATAAAATGCCTAGTGAAAACAAAATTTCTAGTTTTTGCTACGTAGTAGAACATTTTTTTTTATCATAAGCATGATTATAAATCCTCCAAAATGGAGAGAACTAAGATTCATAAACCACTGAAATTTTAGAAATAACCATTTAAATTAAATAAAAGAATAGCTTTGCACAAGAATAACAGAAACAACTCACCAACAACCTTGCTATTTATCAGGTTGCAAAATACAGTTTTAAGCATAAAAACTTACAAGACTGCATGTTGAGATCAAATTAGAAACTTCAAACCATTCTGTCAGCTGTCAAGACCCTCCACCGTAGCCAAAATTTCCTTCTTTAGAAAAAGGAGTTTGGATGGATCCCATTGTATCAACAAAAATAATTGATACTGTCAGCTATATTTACAGCAGCAAAGATAATGGTTAGCCACTCTATTTTCCATCACCAGCGTGCAGGAAACCTTCAAACTCAGTCCCTTTCAGTGATTTGAAGACTACATCCCAGTTTTCAATATGATCTGATAATGGTCGCGTGTGGATCTTCACGTGCCGGCTGTTGAGCTCTCTATGTGGCAATCTTAGAAAGCTAAGAACATCCATCACTTTCTGCAGAGAAAGGAAGATCCATGATTAGTGCTATGATGGTAGAAAAAGAAACATAGATTAGAACTGAAGAATCCTGATAGGAGAAAGAATGAATACCATCTATTCACAAGAGTAAGGTATATATATAAGTACATGGGAGGGTGTTCACAATATCCATGGTGAGCATAAGACAACTCTACTATACAGTAAGTACACTACATCTAACACCCCACCACAAACTCGTGGTGGATCGTACACCGAGAGTTTGGACAGAAGATGAACATGTTGGGTCCTTGTCTGCGGTTTAGTCATCAAATCTGCAATCTGCTGCTCGGAAGGGACATAGGAAGGAGCAAGAGTACCACACCTGCTCACGTAGGAAGAAAGCATCAACCCTGATATGCTTGGAGAGTAAGTGTTTCACCGAATTCAGAGTAATCTGAATGACACCGGTATTATCACAGTAGAGTGGGGTGGGATTTGGAGAAGAGACACCAAGGTTCTCAAGAAGCCAACGAAGCCAAATAATGCCCTCAGCAGTGGTAGCCCTGGCTCGAAGCTCGACCTCAGTACTGGATCGAGAAACGCCGGTCTGTTTCTTGGACTTCCATGCAATAAGAGAAGAACTCAGGAACAGACAGAAATCGGTGACAGGGCGACGGTCAACAGGATTGCTAGCTCAAGTAGCATCCGAGTGAGCACAGAGCTGTAGATAACTGCTGCTGGAGAAGAAAAGACCACGAGAAGTCGTCGCTCGGAGATAGCGCAGAAGATGCGGCAGGTGACCATAGTGCACAGAGGTAGGGGGACTAACAAGCTGACTCAACACATGGACTGCATGGACAATGTCGGGCAGAGTTATGGTGAGGTAGACAAGGCTCCTGTTATGAAGGAGATAGAGATCTAGAGGAAGAAGAGGTAGAGATCTAAAGAAGAAATAGAAATTGGGGTTTGAAGGAGGGAGGAGAAGAATACCTTGTACTTACATGCTCCCCAAGAGAACCACCCCGGGGATATTTATACCCGGGGCCAAGAGGGGGTCGGCAAACCCCCCCCCCCCCCCCCCCCACACACACACACACAGACATGGGACTGAATGTTACGTGCCTATCTTTGGAGGAGCATCGGAGGGCTGCGGGTGGAGGATACAAGGGATTAAATCCCTAGAAATGGAGGAGATGAGAGAAGATCTAGAGAGAGAGGGAGAAGAAGTTGGAGAGATAAAAGAGCTTTGATTAATTTTTTGCACAAGAGTTACATGACCCCCAAAGGCCCTTTATATAGGCGTTGATGACATAAGAGTAAATAATACCAACATAAAACAATTATTTAAAACGCCTAAAAGCTACCTGACTCGATACAACGACTCGACTAATAATAATAATAAACTAATAATAATATAAGATAACCAATGGAAGACCTGTAACACTTCATCCGTACTTCAAAACGAGCTTGCCATCAAGCTCGTGCACCATGCGGGTGGCGGGATCATCTGGTATCTTGATCTCCCTCCAGAACAAGGCGCGGTAACGTGTAACAGTGGCAGCGGCGTCGGCGAGGAGTGGTGACGTCATCAGTAAAACAACCGGCAGATGGAATGTCATTGTCTGGCCCGCTGGAGGGGTTGATAACAGCAGCCATGCGGAAGTCGAGGGGCCCACATGCGGCGGCAGAAATGGATCTGTAGGGGTCGGTGGAGCAGGAGCCGACAGAATAGGCAACGATGTGCCCGGAGGCGGCAGAGGTGAGGTCCGGAGTGGAGGTGGAAGTGCGGTCTATGGAATTGGAGTCGGGGGAAGGGGTGGCGCAGTGGCCGGGGCCAGCAGCACCGGAATGATGGCCACAAAAGTAGAGGGTGGTGGTTGCGACTGCTCGAGAGGAGTTGGTGGGGGTGGAGGTGGAGGCTGCGTCGAAAGGTTGACGGTGGACCCCGAAGTGAGGATGGCGGAGAATTTGAGGAAATAGGGTACCCGAAAAGTCGAGCAAGATCCTCCAAAAAACGTGCATTGTTGGCGGCGAGGGTCGCCTCAAGTTTCTCAAGAGATGCGTGAGTGAAGGCCGCCTTGGCAGTACTTAATGGTGCAGCCATAAAATCAAAAAAAATTTTTGTTTTTTTTTTAATTTTTTGAAGGGAAGGGACTTGGGAGGGAGGCGGGACTGGAGGAAGAAAAATAAATTAAAAAAGAAGTGGGGTTGAGTGGTGGTGGGGGCCACAAAAAGTTGAAATAATAAGGAGGTGTGCTGGTGATGGGGTTGGGAGGAGTGATAAAGATAAATAAAACAAAAGAATCAGGAAGGATAAAAATAAAACAAGGATGGGACAAGGGCGTGTGCAGGAAGAAACAATTAAACAAGGGGAAGTAAATAAAGAAAAAGAAAGAGAGGTGTGCGGTTGGCAGAGGTGGGGGGACCCAGCAAAAAAAGAAACAAAGAAAAATAAAATAAAATAAAGAAGAGAAGAATTAAAGAGGATGGAAAAGGTGGCGTGGATTATGCGGGCTAAAGGCGTGGGGCTCCAAGAGGCTCAGAGCTCGATGGGTGTGTGGAGACTGGCGGAGCAAGATGGGGTTGGCGGGGCTTCGACGCGGGTTCTGGTCCGGCAAGGACGACGACGAAGGGTGCTCGGGGTTGGCTTCGGTGTCGTTATTAGAGAAAGACAAGGCAGAGGGCGCTGAAGGTTGACGTCGGCGGCCTGGTTTGCTGGATGGTGATGATCTTGTCGGTTGTTTCAGGCGGAAGAACAACGGAGGTAGAGTCGACTAGAGGGCGACGTCGGCGGTGGGATTCAGCGAGTTTGTTCGAGGCGTTGGGGGTGCAGCGCCAAGGGCGTTGTTGGCGTCGGGGAAGGAAGAGCAGCGGCAGCCCGCGAGGAACGGCGGAGCGGTGATCGAAGGGGAGGAAAGTTCCTCTGATACCAAGTTGTTATGTATCTATCTTTGGTGGAGCGCCGGAGGGCTGCGGGTGGAGGATACAAGGGATTAAATCCCTAAAAATGGCGGAGGAGATGAGAGAAGAACTAGAGAGAGGGAGAAGAAGTTGGAGCGATAAAAGAGCTTTGATTAATTTCTTGCATAAGAGTTACATGACCACCAAAATCTCTTTATATAAGCGTTGATGACATAAGAGTAAATAACACCAACATAAAAAAAATTATTTAAAACGCCTAAAAACTACCTGACTCGATACAACGACTCGACTAATAATAATAATAAACTAATAATAATATAAGATAATCAATGGAGGACCCGTCACACTGAACCGGGTGGTTCAGCCCCAACCTGTGGTCTTCGTGAGAGGGGGCTGAACCGGATGGTTCAGCCCCGTTGTTGCTTGTCTCCTCCTTCCGCCTGCGCTCATATTGACGCCCAAATAGTCGGACGCTATCTGGGGGCGTAACTGTTGAAACCGGAATCCGATCTCCTGTGGAGTTCGACCCTTGGGGAAGGGGTGGTCTCGCGCCTACTTCGCTCCTGCAAGAAAAACAACAAAGAAGGCAAGGAGAAACAAACCCAAGGGCTCGGCAGGGAGGTCCCACCACAAACCCGGAAGATCTCTGAGCGCTTCCCCTCCTTAGCCAGAAGCCGAGCTAAGGTACCCTCAGAAAACACTTGAAAACAGGAGCAGGGAGGCACTCAAAGCGTGCCTTCTGAGGTACCCCTTGGGTCTTACTTATAGTTTTTTGGAATCTGAACTGCCAATAACCAGAAGAACTGGCCTGAAAATACCAAAAAGCCCTTGGTTGGGTCTGCCAACAGCCAAACTCCGCTGTTCCGAACAGCTATGCGCAGTCCAACCTGGTCTGCCAACAGCGTGGCCCCGCTGTTCTAAACAGCTATTCGCACCCATGGGGGGGGGGGGGGGGGTCAGCCCGCCATCCCTCCCTCTTCGCGAGAGGCGGGCGCGACCTGGTTCTAGCGGCTCGCCTATCCTTCTCGGGCGAACGCGAGCCGGACCGCCGCGACCCGCCAGTCCTCTGCCGAGGCGGATAGGAGACCAGGTCGCGTATCGGGGGGGGGGGGGGGGGGGGGGGGTTGGCGGCCATTGTGACCCTCGAACGGCTCGCAGATCGCGGGTCGTCGAGCCCATCCGCGAGTACTGGCTCGACGATTGGCGCCCCCCGCTCCGATCGACGATTCTCTGAGCGAGCAGGAGGGACAGGGGAGCCGTCTCGCCTGGCTCGCTCGCCTGAAGTGAGCGGGAGCGGACCAGCCCCTTGCCGCATGTCTGCTTGTCGCTTGGGTGCGGGTCGCGGGACTGGGCCCGCCCGATCTTCCTGGTGGGGCCCGTTCGACGAACACGGGGTTGTACAGTAACATTCTCTTCCCCATCAAGAAACAGCTTGTCCCCAAGGTGGTAGTCTGGGTAGAGCTCCCGGAACTCCATCAAATCCACCCAAGTATTGTGAGCTACTGTTAGATGCTTCCATTTGACAAGTATCTCCAGATGGTACTCTACGCCACGGTGTTTCCACTTGATCATTGGGATGTCCTCGGGGAGCGGTCGTAGTTTGCCTGCGACCGTTGCTTCGGGTAGGAAAGGACTCGCCGGGACTGTGTTGCCAACATTCCACTTTAATAAGGACACATGAAATGTCGGGTGTATCCGTGATCCTTCCGGCAATTCCAAGGTGTAAGCGAAAGGACCCACGAGACGAAGGATACGGAACAGACCATAATAACACAGTGACAACTTCTGGTTTGTTCGGCAGGCCACTGACAACTGCCTGTAGGAACGGAGCTTGAGAAACACTTCATCGCCAACTGTGAACTCCCGGGCCTTGCGATGTTTATCTGCTTGAGTCTTCATGCGATCTTGTGCTGTCCGGAGGTTCTCCCGCAAAGTGGCGAGGGTGTGGTCTCGATCACGGAGTGCCCGGTCAACTGCTGGCAACGCTGTACTGCCCGATTCATAACTGCTCAACGTGGGCGGAGGGCGGCCGCACACGACCTCGAAAGGGGTCAATTTGCTGGTTGAATGGTAAGAGGTGTTGTAGCAGTATTTGGCCCAATGCAGCCAACCTGTCCAAGTCTGCGGCTCGTCCATCACAAAACAACGAAGGTATGTCTCGAGGCTTCGATTGAGAACTTCTGTTTGGCCATCTGTCTGGGGATGATGGGCTGTGCTGAAACGTAAGCAAGTCCCCTGTAAACGCAACCACAAACGTCGGGCCGCGGTCGGAAATCATGGCACGCGGAATGCCATGGAGGCGGACGATTTCTCGTGCGAAGAGATCGACGACTGACTCGCCGGTGTAGGGACGACTCAGGGCCAAGAAATGTCTGTATTTAGACAACTTGTCCACGACTACCAGGATAACGGACTTGCCTTGAGATTTAGGCAGGCCGTCGATGAAGTCCATGGATACAGTTTCCCAGATGTGGTGCGGGATCTCCAATGGTGTGAGTAGGCCGGCAGAGGAAGTAATCTCATATTTTTGTCGTTGACATGTCACACTGCTGCACAAATTGTTGTATGTCACGTCGTAGCCCCTTCCAGAAAACATTTGTTTGTGCCCGCTGGAGGGTGCGGAGGACGCCTGCGTGACCGCCGGTAGGTGAGGAGTGGAACTCATGCATCATGACTGTCTTCCAAGCAGACTGGGCGGGGATGACCACCCTGCCTTGATAGTATAGTATGTTGTTCTGGAGGTGATCGCCGGTTGCAGTGTCATGTCCCAATCGAAGAGCTTCCACGACGGTACGCAACTTTGAATCCCGCATGATCTCCTCCTGTATGTCGTCGAGGGAGTCGAGCAAGGGGCCCAATATTTGAGCAACGGTGCCCTCCGGTAAGCGAGATAAGGCGTCGGCAACCAGGTTCTCCTTGCCCTGCCTATAGAGGATTTCATAATCATAGCTCAATAATTTTGTGACCCATTTTTGTTGGAGAGGAGAGGAGACTCATTGTTCCAAAAGATGCTTCAGACTCTGGTGGTTGGTGCGGATCTTGAAGTGTCGTCCCAATAGGTACGGCCTCCGCAGGGCCACCGCATGAATGATGGCCAGCATTTCTTTCTCATATGTGGGGAGTCTCAACGTGCAGGGTGTCAATGCTTTGTTGTAGAATGCTAGGGGTCGGCCCTCCTGCATCAATACGGCCCCAATGCCCTTGCCCGACGCATCGGTCTCAAGCACAAACTTCTTGGTGAAATCCAGAAGAGCAAGAACCGGTGTGGACGTCATGGCCCCCTTGAGGGACTGAAAGGCTGCCTCGGCCTCGTCCTGCCAAACGAAAGGGTCCTTCTGTAGCAGCTGAGTAAGGGGTCTGGCGATCTTGCCATAGTCCTTCACGAATCTTCTGTAGTAGCCAGTGAGGCCCAGAAAGCCCTGCAGTGCTCGCACAGTCTGGGGCCGCGGCCACGACAGCATGCTCTGGATCTTCTTAGGGTCCGCCTTGACGCCCTCTGCCGAGACTAAATGACCCAAGTACTCGACTTCCTCCTGTCCAAAGGAACACTTGGACTGCTTGGCATAGAGTTGGTGTTGGCGGAGGATGGAAAAGACCTGCTCCACATGAGTGAGGTGCTCTCCCCAACTAGTATTGTAGATGAGGATGTCACCAAAGAATATCAGCACAGAACGGCAGAGAAGAGGTCGAAATATCTCGGTCATGACTGCTTGAAAAGTAGAAGGGGTGTTGGTCAGCCCAAAGGGCATCACGAGGAACTCGTAATGCCCGTCATGTGTGCGGAATGCGGTCTTGTGAATGTCGTCCTCCTGCATGCGAATCTGGTGGTAACCCGACCTGAGGTCGAGTTTGGTAAAAAGAGAGGCGTTGTGCACCTCATCCGGTAGTTCTTCGATCAGCAGTATGAGAAACTTGTCCTTGATGGTCGAACTGTTCAGGCCGCGGTAGTCCACACAAAAACGCCAGGATCCGTCCTTCTTTTTGACTAGGATGATGAGAGAGGAGAAAGAACTAGTACTTGGGCGGATGAGTCCAGTGGAGAGCATTTCCCGGATGCTGCGCTCGATCTCGGTCTTCTGGATGTAAGGATAGCGATACGGCCGAATATTAGTGGGTTTTGCTCCGGACTTCAGCTGGATCTGATGATCTCGGAACCTCGGAGGTGGGAGGGTCCGAGGTGTCTGAAATATGTCCACATACTGAGTCAGTAGTGCCCGCATCTGCTCGGGCACTGCCAGGGGTGCTCCGGAAGTTATCGTAATCTCCATAATCATAGTCATCGTACTGCCCTGCTCCCGCAGACGTTCCAGGCTGCGAGATGAGATCTCCTTCAGCGGAGACGTTTTGAGGCCGCCCAGACAATATTGCCTTCCTTGCTGGAGGAACTCCATAGTCATCGGGTCCCAATCGAAGGTCACCCTGCGCAGCTGCTGCTGCCACTGTACCCCGAGCACCATGTCTGACCCTCTAATGGGTAGGAGGTAGACGTCTGTGCGCCATGTATACCCCTGTATCTGTAACTCCACCCCCTTCATAACCCCTTCGCACTGAAGTTTGCTCCCGTCGGCCACCATAACATGAAAGACAGTTGCTCGATCAATCTCGTACCCCACCTTTTTCGCCACATCCGGATGAATGAAGTTATAAGTACTCCCACTATCCACCAGAATAGTCACCCGCTCTTGGCTGACTTTCCCTGTCATCCTCACCGTGAGAGGCACGTTGCATCCCTCCATCGCCTGTAAGGACAGCCGAACTCCGTCAAGTTGAAGTCTCCGTCCCACTAGGACTCGGCGAGGCACCCATCCTTTGTATCCTCATGAAGCATAAATACTTGTATCTTCTGGCATTTGTTTCCCGGTGTGAACTTGTCATCGTAGTTGAAGCACAGACACTTCTCTTTTCTGGCCTGCAGTTCGGCCCATGAGAGTCGGGTCACTGTCGGTTTTGCCACCCGTTAAAGTTTCCTTTCTTACGTCGGTTGGGACAGCTGTCGGTCTTGCGGTGGTACGGGTGCGCTGCCTGTTGAAGCACTCCTCCTGAATGCGAGCCAAGGTGATGGCATGATTTAAGTTGTGGGGCATGTGTGCTTGCACTTCATCGCGCAGGTGCTCCTCGAGTCCCGAGACAAAATAGCTAAGCAGCGTTCTTTCTTCCCAGTGCACCCTGTTCGCTAATTTTTCAAATTCTGTGCGATACTCCATCACCGTTCCCTTCTGCTGCAACTTCTGGAGAAGAGCCTCGAAATCCTCGTACTCCAAGGGTCCAAACCGGGCCGTAAAGCCCTCCACAAATTCTGTCCACGGCACATAGTCCCGGACTCACAAAAACCACTGCGTCCACTGAAAGGCGTCGTCTTCCCGGTGAAATGAGGCGAGTTGTACCCACCGGCCTTCGGGTACATCTTGCTAACTGAAGAAAAGCTCCGCCTTCTGCAGCCACTCAAACGCGTCCCCCCCCCATTGAATTTAGGGAAGTTCATGCGGGTTAGTTTTGGGGGAATGTATGCCCGCGGAGCGGCTTGTCCGTGCCACCCCGGCTCATGACCATAGCTCGCTGGTCTCCTTTGCTCTCTCGGGTCGGGATAATCGTCCATGTACCCGTGTTGACGCATTCCTCCCGGCGGAGGAGGTAACCCGCCCCACGGAACTCCGGTCCTGAAGCCTCCTTGCTTCCCAACACCTCGTGGGTGAGGGAGAAGCCTTCCCGTTCCCCCGGAGGAAATCCAACCTGTCCTGGAGGTCGTCTGACCCCTCCCGTATCGTCCCCGGCACGCCGCCAAGTGTCGCGGACCGCGACAGGCTCTCTGGTCCCGATCGGGGACGATCCGGCGCCGATCTGGATCGGGCGAAACTGATCGCCGGTTGCGCCCATTCACGCGGGATGCGGACTGGCCCCGATCGTGATTTCCCCTCCCGTCGGGCCTGATGGGTGGGATCCCGCCGTCTCCAGTCCCGATTACGGAGATCCACCGTTTTCCTTGATCACCGGTGCTTTCGCTTTCAAATTTTGGGCTAGCAATGCCTTGATTTCATCCATCCGAGCGTCGAGTCGTTCTTCCAATCGTTGCGTTGAAATCCTCATCTTTTCCTCGATGGAGGTCACCGAGTCCGTCAATCCAACGAAGTTTTCTTCTATAGTTTCCAATCGGTTGGTTTCCTCTTGCGTGCTGGTGTTGACCATGGGGGAAGAGCGAGCCTCTGATACCAAATGTTATGAAGGAGATAGAGACCTAGAGGAAGAAGAGGTAGAGATCTAAAGAAGAAATAGAAATTATGGTTTGAAGGAGGGAGGAGAAGAATACCTTGTACTTGCATGCTCCCCAAGAGAACCACCCCGGGGATATTTATACCCGGGGGCAAGAGGGGACCGGCCGGCCCCCCACACATGGGACTGAACCGGGTAGTTCAGCCCCAACCCGTCGGCTTAGTGAGAGGGGGCTGAACTGGATGGTTCAGCCCCATTGTTGCTTGTCTCCTCCTTCCGTCTGCGCGCATATTGACGCCCAAATAGCCGAACGTCATCTGGGGGCGTAACAGCTCCCAACGAGGTGACGGTAGCGAGTGGGGTCTGAGAGTGGAATACCATCATCCGGACGTAGCTGAAGGTGAAGCTTCATCGGGTGTCCACTGTGCGAGAGTTGGAAAGAGCAGCCCGAGGTAGGAGATTTGATGCATATCTCTGCTGAGAGAGATGAAAACCGATGTTTGTAGAGCTGACCTCAAGACCAAAAAAATAGCTCAGCTGTCCAAGGTCGATCATCTAAAATTGATGTTGAAGGTGATGTTTGACGAATGATACATGAGAAGGATCATCGTCAGTAATGATCATATCATCCACATAAAGTAACAAAAGAGTCCGACCACGAGAGGAAGAATGCACAAACAGAGCTGGATCATGTGCACTTGGCTGGAAACCAGCGCCTATAATGACTGAGCTGAAACAAGCAAACCATGCGCGTGGCGCCTGCTTGAGCCCATAAAGGGCTCTACTCAAGCGGCAGACAAAGCTTGTATGAGAGGATAGACCAGGAGGAGGAAGCATGTATACTTCCTGTTGAAGATCACCGTGAAGCAAGACATTCTTCACGTCAAGCTGAGATAGAGACCAATGGCGAACAACGGTAACAACAATAAGAGTTTGGACTGTATTCATGTGAGCAACTTGTAACACCCCCATCCGTCATATGGAATATAACAGAAGGTCCGGTCGGGGCCCCACGCCATATTTCACAGACAGATAGTGGAATTACATAAGAATACCAAAATAACAGCATAGGAATACGCATTCTAACTCAGAGTATTCTAGCGGAAGCTTTTAAAACAGTTATAAGAACTCATACATAACACATGAATGTCCACTACAGCCACATTAGGAATGAAATAATATACAACAAACCTTTGGCCTTGTGGTCTTACATTAGTTTGATCAATAAAAGTGTCTTACATACTTCGACTCGCAGCGCCCATTCACGCGGGATGCGGACTGGCCCCGATCGTCTTTCCGGCCGAAGCCTAAGACCCTCCATCTATGTCATCAGTAAGTGTCATGTACCTTAGGTCTCTTTAACCGATCCACATAAAGCGGACAGTTCCGCGGTTCCGCCTAACTCGTTGCTCACACCGCCACGTCAATTTAAGTCATAGGCGCGGGTCAAGCTTCCCCGAGTCCCAAATCGATCACATAATTTACATAACTCAGTTATGTGCAAGTTGGCTCCCAGGCCACAAAGATGACAGAACCACGCATCTGCCCAGTTTTCTGGGTGCACCTTGGAGTCAGTCCCCAAGCCTCCCTGTTGCAATCTACCACGTAGAAAACCCGAAAAACAAATGGCACGGAGTCTTCTCCGGCAATACATGCATAATAAAAACATCACTGGTCCAGACCAACATGTCCGGATAGGCTTCACGCATCATGTCCACGTCTGTACTTCGATTCTGAACTCTATATGCAAAACTACGGAGATAAACTATATCTACATGAAGGAATACCTCACACTCACCGCCCCCTCGCGGGAGAGAGTTTCCTATGCAAAAAGGAAGATAACTTCACATGTCCAAGTAGAGAATCGTTACCCTAGAGGTTCGCTTCGGCGCCATGGAAAACTAGTCGGATGAAAATCACCGCAACGGACTCGCCTCCGCGGATCTGGGCTCGGCTCGCGATTTGGGGCCCCGAAGCTCCAACAATAGCCGGAACTCCTCCTTCTTCTCCCTTTGCTCTCTCATCTCTCTACCTCTTAGAAAGAGAAAGGGCCAAAGGAAATGAGGTTTAAACCCTCATTTCCCGACCTTATACCACTAGGGAGGATCCCGGGCCGTCGGATCCCACTTAAATGAAACGAAAGGCCCTGATTCGCCTTTAAAATCGTATTCCTGGGTCGTCCGTACATGGCTTGTGACACGCTCGTGTCACAGGCCGTGTCTCACATTCTTAAAAGAATTCGTCGATCTCAGAACAAGACACGGCCTCTGACACGCCCGTGTCAACCCTGGACATGCCCGTGTCAACACTGGACATGCTCGTGTCACAGACCGTGTGCCTCAATCGACGTTGAAACCGTCACGCCCGAACAGGACACGGCTTTAGACACGTCTGTGCCCCAGGGCGTGTTGCTCACTCGACACAGCCCGGCAAGCACAGAGCAGGACACGGCTTTGGACACGCCCATATCCCAGGCCGTATTGCTCACTTGACACAGCCCGACAAACACAGAGCAGGACACGGTTTTGGACACGCCCGTGTCCGCCCTGGACACATCCGTGTCACAGGCCGTGAAACTTCAAGGGCTCTAAAAGTCCTTAGAAATACTACCCATGCATATTCGAGTTTTGGGGCGTTACAATTCTCCCCCCTTAAAAGAATTTCGTCCCGAAATTACAGAATGGAAAAGTACACAAAATTAAATGGTACCTGAGTAGAAAAGCTCGGAATACTCCTCAAGCATGATCTGTTCTCGCTCCCACGAAAGCTCTTCACGATCATAATTGTCCCATCGGACCTTGACCATCCTGATAGCTTTGTTCCGCAATTGTTTGACCTATGTATCCTCGATCCGAATGGGTCTAACTTTCGTTGCTAGCCCACTATCGACTGATACTTGATCCGCAACAACCACCTGCGTTGGTTCCTTCACGACTTTGCGTAGGACCGAAATGTGAAATACATCATGCAATCCACTCAGTTCTACCGAAAGAGCCAACCGATAGGGGCTTCACCAACTCGCTCCAAGATCTCAAAAGGCCCAACATACCTCGGACTAAGCTTCTTTAAGCGTCGAATCCTTGATACGCCTTGAAACGGCTTTATCTTGAAGTATACCCAGTCGCCCACCGCAAACTCCACGTTCTGATGCTCAGCATTGTAGTACTTGGTCTGTCTATCTTGAGCAATCAGTAGTCGTTCCCGAATCAACCAAATTGTTGACGTAGCAACTTCAACCTCTCTTCGCTTACAAAGCTTCGATTCTCTTGTTTCTACCCAAGCCAAAGTTGTACGGCACCTCCTTCCGTATAGAGCCTCAAAATGGGTCATCTCAATATAACACCCTCATCCGTCACATGGAATATAACAGAAGGTCCGGCCGGGGCCTCATGCCATATTCCACAGAGAGTTAGTGGAATTACATAAGAATACCAAAATAACAGCATAGGAATATGTATCCTAACTCAGAGCATTCTAGCGAAAGCTTTTAAAACAGTTATAAGAACTCATACATAACACATGAATGTCCACTACAGCCATATTATGAATGAAATAACATACACCAAATCTTTGGCCTTATGGCCTTAAATTAGTTTGATCAATAAAAGTGTCTTACATACTTCGACTCGCAGGCCGGCCATACATGACAGTATAAAAATAAAACACTTCGCT
Source organism: Platanthera guangdongensis (assembly GCA_039583875.1). Lineage (NCBI taxonomy): Eukaryota > Viridiplantae > Streptophyta > Magnoliopsida > Asparagales > Orchidaceae > Platanthera > Platanthera guangdongensis. Next base: position 158,829,558 of record CM077160.1, on the reverse strand, counting down.
TTGGCCTTCAAGGGTCAGCACAACACCAAGAGCTTCAGTCCGCTATTTGTCACTAGGCTCACATGTTCCTGCATAAGAACAATCCACTGCACGGTGGCAAAACAAGGCAACGGTCAGCTAAAGCTGACCAAATTATAACGACCCCGCCCCTTAAACGGGGCAGTGGTGCTCCTTCCCTGCATTTCATTAGTATAATCAAACATGATAGTGAAAGTACAATTTAAGCACACTTCACCACAGGCGTAGGCACGCACGGCCACACACCCCGTGCTCTCAGGGCACATTCTCGGTGAATCTGGTACATTCTGAGGCTTCGCCACCGCCACCAGGACGACAAATATCGTGAGCATTTTAGTTTTTCCGGCCGAAGCCTAAGACCCTCCATCTATGTCATCAGTAAGTGTCATGTACCTTAGGTCTCTTTAACCGATCCATATAGAGCGGGTACGGTTCCGCCTAATCCGTTGCTCACACCGTCACGTCAATTTAAGTCATAGGAGCGGGTCAAGATTCCCCGAGTCCCAAATCGATCACACAATTTACATAACCCAGTTATGTGCAAGTTGGCTCTCAGGCCACCAAGATGACAGAACCACGCATCTGCCCAGTTTTCCGGGTGCACCTTGGAGTTAGTCCCCAAGACTCCCTGTTGCAATCTACCACGTAGAAAACTCGAAAAACAAATGGCACGGAGTCTTCTCCGACAATACATGTATAATGAAAACATCACCGATCCAGACCAACATATATGGATAGTCTTCACACATCATGCATACGTTCGTACTTCGATTCCAGACTTTATATGCAAAACTACGGGGATAAACCCTATCTATCCGAAGGAATACCTCACACTCACCACTCACTCGCGGGAGAGAGTTTCCAATGCAAAAATGAAGAGGACTACACATGTCCAAGTATAGAATCGTTACCCTAGAGGTTCGCTTCGGCGCCATGGAAAAATAGCCAGATGAAAACCACCGCAACGGACTCGCCTCCGCGAATCTGGGCTCGGCTCGCGATTTAGGGCTCCGAAGCTCCAACAATGGCCGGAACTCCTTCTTCTTCTTCTCCCTTTGCTCTCCCCTCTCTCTACCTCTTAGAAATAGAAAGGGCCAAAAGAAATGAGGTTTAAACCCTCATTTCCCGACCTTATACCACTAGGCAGGATCCCGGGCCGTCGGATCCCAATTAAATGAAACGAAAGGCCCTAATTCGCCTTTAAAATTGTCTTCCTGGGTCCGTACAAGCCTTGTGACGCGCCCATTGCACAAGTCGTGTCTCACATTCGTAAAAGAATTCGTCGATCTCAGAACAGGACACGTCCGTGTCAACCCTGGACACGTCCGTGTCAACCCTGGACACGTCCGTGTCAACACTGGACACGCCCGTGTCATAGGCCGTGTGCCTCCATCGACACTGAAACCGTCACGCCCAAACAGGACACGGCTTTAGACACGCCCGTGTCCCAGGGCGTGTTGCTCACTCGACACAACCCGGCAAACACAGAGCAGGACACGGTTTTGGACACGCCCGTGTCCCAGGCCGTGTTGCTCACTCGACACAGCCCGTCAAACACAGAGCAGGACACGCCCGTGTCCGCCCTGGACACGCCCGTGTCCGCCCTGGACATGCCCGTGTCACAGGCTGTGAAAATTCAAGGGCTATAAAAGTCCTTAAAAATACTACCCATACATATTCGAGTTTTGGGGCGTTACACAACTGGAGCAAAAGTTTCGTCAAAGTCTCTCCCCTGCTCCTGCTAAAAACCACAAGCAACTAGGTGAGCCTTGTACCTCTCCACAGAACAATCGAAACAAGTCTTGACCTTAAAGACCCAGTTGCAAGTAATAGGAACACCAGGAGAAAGAGGAACAAGCTCGCAAGTACGAGCATGCTCCAGTGCCTCTAACTCAGCAGACATGACAACCTGCCACTCAGGTATCTAGGCAGCCTCACGGTAGGTAGTCGGCTCTGGAGTGCTACAAACAGTAGCAGGAAGGGCAAGAAGGTCCAACGGCAAGGCTAAGATGGTCGGGAGGACGTCGCTCACGAGATGGGTTGCGACACACGGGAGGATCGTCCACGGGACACTCGCTGGAGGAGGCAGGCACTGAGTCTGGGGACACTGGAGGTGAGGGTACGGGAGCAGGAGGAGGAGGACGACGAGTGTAATGATATGGAAGGGGGACAATGAGCGCATCCGAGGGAGAGGTGTATGGGGGAAGGGAAATATGAGAAAATGAGACTGGAGAGAGAGAGAGGAGATGGTGTAGGAGGTAGCAAGAAGAGAGGAGGTGGACAAACCGGTGGAGAGTAGGCATGCAGCGGTGGTGTGGGAAGAGTGAGGAACTGCACATCAGAGGGAGTCATCGATGAGTGCGAGGTCGAGGGGACCGAGGACACAAAGAAAGGGTGAGACTTGTCAAAGGTGACATCACATGAGATACGAAGTCGACGTGCAACAGGATCATAACATTGATAGCCTTTGTGCTCAGTACTGTATCCGAGAAAGACAAGATATAGATTGAGCAAAGAGCTTGGTACGCTCACGTGAAGGAAGAACATAACACCGACAGCCAAAAACATGCAGATGAGTATAACGTGCGGGTCGGGAGTACAGACATTCACAAGGACACCGACCCTAAAGAAAAATGGAGGGCTGCAGGTTAATGAGATAGACAGCAGTGCAGACAGCCTCAACCCAAAAATGATGAGGAATGTGAGAGGAGATGAGGAGAGTATGGGTTGTCTTAATGATGTGGTGATGCTTCCTTTACGCAGTGTCATTCTGAGCGTGAGCACGGGACAAGCAAGCTGAGGGAGAGTATCGTGGGTAGCAGATCGCGAAAAGCATGAGAGAGATACTCCTCCCCCACCCACCCAGAGTCAGAACGAAATATATGTATGTAATAAGAGAACTGGGTGCGCATCATAGTGGAAAACGTAACATAAATCTGAAAAACTCGAAACGAGAGTGCATAAAATAAATCCAACAATAGCGAGAATAATCATCAACAAATATAACATAGTACCGATGTCCCCCTTTTGATACAAATGGTGTGGGATCCCATACATCTGAATAAACTAAATCAAAGGGATAACGAGACCTGGACTCACTAGACTGATAAAGGAGTTGTAGCTATTTTCCATGCTTACAACTCGTACAAGAGTGAGACCTATCAACAGAAACACGACCAAGGAGACCAGTACTGATGAGGCACGAAAGACGCGAGCCACTGAGATGACCAAGTCGGTGATGCCACTGAGAGAATCCCACTGAGGAAAGACACAGTGAGGAGGCTGCTGGTGACGATGGAATGGATGAAAGATGGAGATGATCAAGGATGTAGGCCCCGCTACGATGACGGCCAACTCCAAGGAGTGTCCCTGTCAGACGATCCTGCACACGACAAGCAAATTCATCAAAAATAACAAGGCAACCGTGAGAGGTGAGTTGCCTGACGGATATAAACTTCACGGATAATTTGGGTATGTATAGAAATGGGTAGTATGAAGAAGCCCACAGCCAGTGCAGGGGAGAATAGTGTTACATACAACCATAATACTTAGGGAAGACGAGACGAGTTGACATGACAAGAGGTGAGTTGCACATCAGGAATATAGAAATGGGTAGTATGAAGAAGCCCACGGCTAGTGCAAGGGAGAATAGTGTTATATACAACCATAATACTTAGGGAAGACGAGACGGGCTGACATGACAAGAGGTGAGTTGCATCATGGGTCATGTGAAAAGAGGCTCCAGAGTCAAACAACCAGTCGGAGGCGGTGATACCTGTTGGGGCGAAGGCAGACGGCTGAGAAGCAGAGGCACCAGAAGCATCTGGTGAGAGCACGGAGGTAGAGGAGCGATACAGTGAACCGTAAGATAGTTGCTGCCTGTTGGGCAAGCTCATAAACAGAGAGTGACTGTGTCATAGCAGGGAAATGAGATGGAAGAGCACCAGGAGCACGCTGTTGACCAGACTGATGAGCCCTCTGAAGTCTGCGGCACTCTGATTTGACGTGACCAATACACTGACAGTAATAACAACGGACAGGCTGGCGACGAGGAGCACCAGACAGAGCAGTAGAGGGCACTAGAGGATGAGGAACAGGCCGCACTAGTGCACTATGACCCGGTGAAGGCAGCAGAGGAGTACTCACAAGGGAGGACTGCGGTGGAAGCTCCGGAGCAGCAAGGACAGCATGAGGCAGCACACAAGAAGATGCAGCAGTGTCCAAGGAGTGGAAGCGAGTCTCTTCAGTGATTACCAAAGCCAACGTATCGCTAAGAGAAGGTGGAAGATCCCGGTGCACAAGATGGGCAGGAACAGGCTCGAACTTGGGGCGTAAGCGCATGAGAAACTCATACATGCGCTAAAAGTCGCGATCCCAAGAGGTAGCAACACACTGAGGGCAACTAATGCATAGGGAAGGAGTCATCCCATCGCACTGACGTCAAAGATCAAGTACTTAGCAAAGAATGTCTGGACAGAACGAACGATCACGCTGATAGCAAGTGCCAAGAGTCTGGAATATAGAGTAGCGCAGAACTTGACTGGAGGGAAGGTAGAGACGACAAAGGTGATCTCACATCACCTTGGTCGTAGGTAGCTGGTGGACGGTCATGCGAATGGGGAGCTCATAGGACTGGTAAATGACGGCTATCGTATGGGAGTCGGCAGAGCTCCACTTTGCCATGTCAGAACACTGGACGGAAGCGGCGGTGCTAACCGTGGAAGAATCGTCCACATAAGGGGCTGATGATGGAGGCGGAGCAGGCTTAAAGCCGTCAATGTGGCCCCACAGATCTAGGCCACGAAGGATCACGCAAATGGTGGCGGACCACGCCTTGTAGTTTCGTCCATAGAGGATGACATCCGCCTTCTGGAGAAAAACAGAGGAGAGAGGAGGCCATCGGGTAGGGCAGGGAGTAGCGGCACGACATAAATAGTAGTGAGACGGCACAGATAGCAGCGACACGGTACAGGAAGCAGCAGCACAATACAAGGAGCAGCGGCTCGAAGCAACATCACGACACAGATGGGATCGACACGGAGCAGTGACACGATACAGACGGGATCGGCACAGACACAGGTAGCAGCAACAACCACCAAGCAGAAACAGCAATTTCGATCGATTGGGGAGACAGCACTGAATCGATCGATCGGGGAGACGGAATTGATCGGGGAGATGGAATCGATCGGGGAGACGGAATCGATCGGGAAGCAGCAGTTTTGATCAATCGGGGAGACGAAATCGATCGGGAAGCAGCAGTTTTGATCAATTTGGGAGACGGAATCGATCGGGAAAACGAAATCGATTGATCGGGGAGACGGCACCGACGAGATCGATCGACTTCAAAGTCGTGCGGAAGGGGGCAGGACGGGAACGATGTGGTCGGCTAGGGCTGCCTTTGATATCATAATAGGAGAAAGAATGAATACCATCTATTCACAAGAATAATGTATATATAAGCTATGTTATTAAAGGCGTGCCTAAGGCTCCGGGCTCAACAGGCTCAGAGGTGTGCGCCTTCATGCACCTTTTTGGCACCTTTGGAGCATAAAAGACACGTTTGGGTGTGATTTTTGTTTCAAACTTTTTTTCCCAAAAAAAAGAAAGAAATAATGTAAGAATAATGTTTGCATGATTTAGTGTTTGTGGAACATAATTGAATGTTAAGACTTAGATATAATGCAAGCGATCACATTAATTTTATTTTTAAGATATATAAGTGATAGTAATGAATGAATAATGAGTAAAATAGATGAAAAATCTGATCAAGAAGATGAACTGATGTTTGATGCTTATTTTTTTCAAAGATTGTGGTTGCGCTTTGCCTTCGTCAGGCGCGCTCCTACGCCTTGACCCTTGCGCCTAGGCTCCAAAACTCCTTTGTGTCTTGCGCCTAGGCTCCAAAACTCCTTTGTGCCTTGCGCCTAAGCTCCAAAACTCTTTTGCGCCTTACGTCTTTAATAACTAAGTATATAAGTACATGGGAGGGTGTTCACAACAGCCATGATGAGCATAAGACTTATGTTGCACCGACACGAGACAAGCGGCACTACACGCGACTCGTAAATTCTCAAAAAATATCATATTCTGAGACGTTGGGACACGTATATTAAATATTTATTTTTTATAATATTGAAAATCATAAAATATTTAACAAAAATTAAAAAATGCATTGTCATATCATAATCTCTATCAATCTATCAATCACATTCATATCACAAACTCCGGTATCCACCAGACGCTCCGTGCACTCAGGGCACCTTCTTGGTGTACCGGATATCTCAGTCGTACACCGCCGATCAGAGGTTCTTCACTTGTTGGTTGGGCGGTTCAATCCTAGTCCACCAGTCTCGCAAGCTGGCGACATCCCGTCCTCACCACTCAGAGGTACTAACCTCACAACATCCACAAACAACCAGAGCAGATCGACCAACACCATGTGGTGTAGCAAACCGGGTTTATCGATGCTCCCCAGGCATTACTACCCATCGACCCCTCACCTATTTTCGATCGACCCACACTATGTGGTGCAGCAAGTAGAGTCCACCTCACTTCCTCCCAAACATTGCCACTCATCGATCCCCACTAATACAGATCAACCCACACCATGTGGTGTAACAAGCCGGGTTCATCTCGCGTTTCCCCCCAGACATGCTACTCATTGATCTCTCAACACAACCAGGAGCTTAATCAAGCCTCCATACATCCATACGCACATCACATATCATTCATTCATCCATACATCCATTCAACAAATCATAACCCTTTCATAACATCAAATCCACAGAGTCTTCTTCGGTTTACCCATGATCATCACCAATCCAGACTACCGGTCCAAATGGGCTTCACACAGCATGCCTATGTCGTACTCCACACTTCCAGCTCTAGATGCAGACTCAACCAAGGAATCGCTTACGAGATCCACCTCTTGGTGGAGGATTCCACGCACATGCATAAAAAAAGGACTTCGATGTCCAAGAAGGAGATCGTTACCCTTGAAGATCGCTTCGGCGCCATGAAGTAGCCGGATGAAAGTCATCGCCTCGGCCTCGCCTTCACGAATCCCCTCTCGGATCTTCACTCTGCACTCCACAGCTCCTCCAGCAGCTGGTTTTCCTTCCTCCTTTCCTTCCCTCGGCCTCTCTCTCTCTCTCTTTCTCTCTCTTGGAATGAGAAGAAGAAGAAGGAGATGAAATGAAGAGATAACTCTTCATTTTTCGGCCATATAACCACATGGAAGGAGCCTGAACCACTGGATCCAGGATAAGGGAAACGAACGGCTCAGATTTGCCCAAAAATAGGCTAAACACGGCCTGACACGCCCTGTGACACGCCCTGTGACACGCCCGTGTCACAGACCGTGTCACTTAAGCGGCAGACAACTGACTCAAATCCAACTAGTACACGGCCGTGTGACACGCCCGTGTCACACCCTACACGCCTGTGTCATGCCCGACACGCCCATGTTGACCACCCGTGTACGTCACTCGGCAACATCTCAATTTCACCCGAGAGAGACACAGCCCTGGGACACGCCCGTGTCCCAGGCTGTGTACCGCAAACACGCCCGTGTCCCAGGCCGTGTACACCTTACTCGACAATCGTCGAGCACAGTTCGTCGACCAGGGGGGACACGCCCACTGACACGCCCGTGTCAAATGGGTCACGCCCGTGTCACCTGGCGTGTTCCCTCCGTCGGCCCAATTTCGTCAATTCCACACTCAACTGCTCAACCCAAAGATGACACGCCCTGGGACACGCCCGTGTCCCAGGCCGTGTCAACCAAGCCTGAACCCAAATTAGCTCTGGGGGTGTTACACCTTGTACCCGCTTCATATCTTTTTCCAATGCACGAGCCGTATCAACCAAAGCTTGAAACCCCTGGTTCACCGAACTCGAGAGCAGGAATCTCAGCTCATCCCGCTATTCTTGCATTCACCGCCTCTTCTAGGTTGTTCACCTCAAATAGATCACTCTTTGAGACTGTTACACATTTTTCAATTTCTTTTCCACCAATCATTAACAAATGCGCTCTCACTCTTATATATGAACTTATAAAATAATTTTCACAAAAATTGTACGTCCAAGACAAGTTGTCTCCCCCGCCTCACCATGAGTAGCTAGTTTAAGGACACACATATCTGATTGAACGGGACACGAAAGTTCCGCGTGAGCCAGCGTGTCGGACTTCCGACACGAGTGTCGGAGAGTCGGACGAGTGTCGGAGAGTCCGACACCGATACGCTTGGCATTTTGAAGTGTCGGCGCTTCATAGCATAAGATAACTCTACTACACAGTAAGTACACTACATCTAATAAATCCAATCTAAAACCATTTGGTTGTAGGTAGAGGGGGTTAGGATCTATCTTAAGTGCTCAAAGCAACACAAATTGGCCAATGTGAAAGTGTATTCTCAGCACGCCCCTCGTGTGTAGGGTCTTTGGTCTCTAATAGGTGGACTTCTTTTTCTTTTTATTTGGAGGAATAAGAGTGAATTGGTGAGCTTAACCTGCTAGAGTGAGTTGGTGATCTTAACCATGTTAAAACGTAAGTATCTAAGCTAAAATTAATTTAATTGGTTCTTTATTAAATGAACAAGGCAATATGACTATATGAGCTTCTCAATGTGAGATTGTATTTTCAACAAAACGCAATCTATAATTGGAAATATGTTAAGCCATAGAAGACCTACTGTTCGATTGCGAATGAGATCCTCATAGTACAAGACAATGTTCCGGGTACCATTGAAGTACTGAAGAGCGTCTGTGCTCCATTTACTAGTTTGTTTAATATCTAGGATGAGCTTTTTCACATCAATAATTGGCTTAAAACTTGCGAGAATGTCAGCCTGCGTTACATGATGGAGCGGCATTAGAAAGATATACCAAGATTATACGAAAGTTTTTTTTGTAAATATTCAAATATTTCAATTGGTTAAACGGTTTGATAGAGATGCAAGAACCACACCTCATGCCTCGAATGCACATGAGCTTTATGAGTTCCGTTCAATTGCTTTGCATCTCGGTCATGGGAGTTCGCTAGAATTGAGACCCACCGGCGAAGAAGATTTCTTCTGAGGAGGAATATAGCAGAAACACCTTTACTCTGGAAATATTCAACTATACCCTCGTGATTCTTCATCAGACCCTGTAGCATTCATAACAAAATGAATAAATAAGGGGGAAAAGAAAAAATGTTAAACAGTAAGTGGGGAGATCAAAATAATCTCAAATCTCAAGCAGAGAGTAGAACTTTAAAACCAGATTGTCATGCTATGGACATGACAGGTATCAGTCAGAAACATCTAGATTTATTTAAGCATCCATAATAAACAAATTGATTGAGCTATTTCACTCGAGGTACTTCAAAATTAATGAACTGGTATCCAAGCAGTAAGGATTCCAAAAGCACCGGCACATTAAAACTATTCATAGTTTAAACACTTTCCAATACAACTTGACTATACTTATCGGCAGAGTATGTAACGCTCCGGTGTGCAGAGTATGTAACGCTCCGGTTTACTGTGGCTAGTGACCCCAACTTATCCCCACGAATTTAATTGGCCGTAGTTGCTAATTTCAAAGGCGGGTTATTGAGGCTAGGGCTTGAAACCTAGACCTCCTAGATAAGGGAGCTCATATGCAACGCCCCGATCTACTGTGGATGCGCTACGGGTCTGCAGACCAGTGACCCCGATGTACAACCCTGTATTCGACGAGTGGGGCCCTTGGAAGTGGAGTCAAGGCCAGGAGGGGCCATTTAGGTTAAGGCAAGCCGAGTGTGCAAGTCGTTGGGTCTCGCCAATTGGGATCACGTCAATTGGGCACTCGTCAATTTCGCCAAGGGGGTCAGTATCGAGCAACCCCGAGGTAAAAGGCGCGTGAAACTTCGCTCCCCACGCGTGCCCAACCTCTAGGAAGGCGAGTGCGGGAGATCCCCAGGCAACAAGTATTAAAACCTCCAGCCAAGGGGAATAGGCGAGTGGGGGTGTTCCCGTTGGGATCTCGTCAATTGGGCACTCGTCAAGGGGGTCAGTTTCGAGCAACCCCGAGGTAAAAGTCGAGTGGAACTTCGCTGCCCACTCGCGTTCAACCTCTAGGAAGGCAAGTGCAGGAGATCCTCAGGCAACAAGTATTAAAAACCTCCATCCAAGGGGAGTAGGCGAGTGGGGGTGTTCCAGTTGGTATCTCGTCAATTGGGCACTCGCCAATCTCGCCAAAGGGGTCAGTTTCGAGCAACCCCGAGGTAAAAGTCGAGTGGAACTTCGCTCCCCACTCGCGCCCAACCTCTAGGAAGGCGAGTGCGGGAGATCCCCAAGCAACAAGTATTAAAACCTCCAACCAAGGGGAGTAGGCGAGTGGGGGTGTTCCAGTTGGGATCTCGTCAATTGGGCACTCACCAATCTCACCAAGGGGGTCAGTTTCGAGCAACCCCGAAGTAAAAGGCGAGTGGAACTTCGCTCCCCACTCGCGACCAACCTCTAGGAAGGCGAGTGAGGGAGATCCCCAGGCAACAAGTGTTAAAACCTCTAGCCTCCAAGAGGAGTAGGCAAGTGAGGGTGTTCCAGTTGGGATCTCGTCAATTGGGCACTCGCCAAGGGGGTCAGTATCGAGCAACCTCGAGGTAAAAGACGAGTGGAACTTTGCTCCCCACTCACGCCCAACCTCTAAGAAGGCGAGTGCGGGAGATCCCCGGGCAACAAGTGTTAAAACCTCTAGCCAAGAGGAGTAGCGGGTGTTTTGACTAACCGTTGTTGGGGGGCAGGCGAGACGAGCTCGGCTGCCCCGAGTGGGCGTGCCAAAGGGAAGCGTGAATGACTTCCCGGGCGAGAAGGCCGGGTATTGTGTATATATAGAACGCTCTAAGAGGCGAGTGGGCAGGTTTGCAAGAAAGCCAGGACGAGAGCTCGGCGGTGGCAGACTTATTTTGCTCCCGCACCGTTGCAGGTTTATCCTGGAATTCTTTGGAAAGTGATATCTCGCGACAAATGTGGGAATCGAGAGGGGGAAGGGGTGGAAAGCAGGGTATACCATGGCCACTGCTTTGCTTGTAGCTGGTCTTGGAGGCCTCCTTTCATCATGATCAGCATCGACTATATTGTCAATTTACGCTCATGTCAGGCCCTCTCCAGGAAAGACTTCATCATCATCTTCATTTTCATCCTCTGCAGGATCAACATTCACTATCCACTCTTGTACCATTCCAGAATCAACATTATTAGCTGTCAGTGGATCTCGAGATGTATCTGAATATTGCTAGAGAGCACTAGAGAACCACAGAACCAGATAGCTAGATAGCACCAGCGAGCCACAGAGAACAAGAGAGAGGGAGAGCACCAGAGAGCCAGAGAGAGGGAGAGCACCAGAGAGCCAGAGAGAGGAAGAGCACCAGAGAACCAGAGAGAGGGAGAGCACAAAAGAACCAGAGAGGGAGAGACTAGAGAAGCAGATAGAGCGTCGACATCACGTGAGAGAGGGAGAGAACCAGAGAGGCAGAGCACCAGAGAACCAGAGAGGGAGAGCACCAGAGAACCAGATAAATAAAGTGTCGGCATCGCTTGAGAGAGGGAGAGCAGCAGAGAAATAAAGTGTCGACAGCGCGCGAGAGAGGGAGAGCACCAGCGAGCTAGAGATCACCAGAGAACCAGAGAACCAGGAGTGACGGGGAGAGCTAGGGCAGAGCGATGAAAGGAAATGAAATGAGCGGAGTTGGGAATTTAAAACAGCGGAAGATGTTAAAAATATAAAATAATAAATAATTAAATAGTTAAATTAATTAAAGAAATGGTCGTGTCGGCCATTTTTTGGGGCCGGCATGTCGGTCGGCCCGTTTTTTTCAAAACACCACATTCAAAATCAACAACGATGTCGTTGCGTTTAGTTAGAACCCATCAACTCATTAGTTCATCTCAAAACCCAAGTGTTGAGATGAAGGGCGGCGGGGTACATGAACACAAAAGGGAGAAGTTTGCAGGCGATGTGGGATTAACCCCAACCACAGGACCGCAGGGATATTCCGCCACAAGGGGGGCCACCGGGGTCAACACCCAGACCTGGAACGCGATGGGGAAGCCAAATACGCGGTCTCACACACACGTGTCCTGCTGGCTAATATAATCTCAACACACCCCCGCAGCAGGACAACCCGCTCTGATACCAAGTTAGAACTCGTCAACCCAACAGTTCATCTCAAAACCCAGGTGTTGAGATGAAGGGTGGCGGGGTACTTGAACACAAAGGGGAGAAGTCTGCAGGCGGTGTGGGATTAACCTCAACCACAGGACCGCAGGAATATTCCGCCACAAGGGGGCCCACCGGGGTCAACACCCAGACCTGGAACGCGATGGGGAAGCCAAATACGCGGTCTCACACACACGTGTCTTGCTGGCTAATATAATCTCAACACGTTTTTGCTCCCAAACCTACATGTCGGACATGTCGCCCGATATCCACAATACTGCCAGCAGGATGAGGCGACTTATCACGTGCCCCAGGTGGGGGGCCTGGACGCGAAGATCCACGGATTCTTTCTTCAGAAGAATTTTGCGGTCGCCTATCTGAGGCAAAACGTCGACTCGCTGCCCTCAGTGCCGCCTGGTGAAGGTGTTATCTCGCTTGCTTTCCCCTGAACCCCAACACCCCTATTTCTCCCCCCTCTTAATAACAACTGATTATGTGTTGTAGGTGAACGGTTCTTCCTTGTGAACCCACCCTACGCGAGTGCCAGAGCGTCGACTGCCAAACTTGCACGAGCGAAGATGACAGCGAAGGCCTATCGAGATGTACTAGGTACCTTCGCCCCTTCCAGCGGCAGGAAAAGGCATGCGCCTTCAGACCACGACTCATCTCCCTCCACAGTCCCGCCAAAGAAAATGAAGAAAACCAGGGACAAGGGAGCCGAGAAGGCTCCTCAAGAGGGACTGTCGAGGGGTGAGGTGTCGGAATCCCCCACTGGGCCAGGACTACAAGGGCAGGAGGAAGGGCGGCCCGACTCACACCCCAATTTTGGATTGGGGCAAAAGGTCAAAGACAGCTTCGGCGAGTCGATTGTTCTCTGGGACGAGAAGTCTAACCGGGCCTCCATCTCAACTCTCTTCCCCTCCTAGTCAGAGCAGAGCCCCCCCCCCCCCCCCCCAACGGGCACGCCTACATCATTAGCTTCAGGCTCTATGGTCGGAGGGGCGCGACAAAATACTACAACCTATCCACCCAGACCCTAACTTGCGAGGGCGCGTGTGCGCAGCTGCGATCACTGGAGCTCGCCCACATGAACTCGTGTCGCAGCCTGCATCTTTCCCGGGATTGGCATCGAGTCGAAGCTGCGCGGGAAGCCGCGGTTGAAGAGGCAAAAGGGCTAGCGCTCAGGCTGGCGACCGCCCAAAAACTCCTGGAGGCGAGCTCTGATGGAGTGGTGAGTCTTGGACTCTCCCTTGGTGCTTGAATCGTTACCTCTTTTCGCTATTCTAACTCATCACCACTCGCCTTTACAGGATGTTGTACTATGGATCAACTACGTGCGCGAGTGGACAGTCTAGAAAGGAGAACAAGGACCTAAAAGTTGATGTCACCCGATTGGTCTCCTTTGTTCTCCCCTCAAACAGCAGTGAGTCGTCCCAAGGGGCTGCCAAAGTAAAACAGTTCTCTGTGCAAGACATTGACAAGATGATGTGGTCCACTGCCATCAAAGCCGATGAGCACACGTTTCTCATGATGCAGACTTTAGGCGTGCTAAAAGCTGACTGCGAGAAGATCACCGCTAAGGATCTGGTCTCCAAGCTATTCCCCCCGGTCGACTCGTCGGAAGAAGACTTCGACTCGCTTTTCGACAATGAGACCGACGGAGACGATGGGGGTGGTGACGACGCTGGTGATGGCGGCAAGCCATGAATACGGGGACTTAGAAATATTTTTGGCTCTCTCCCCTTTTCTTGTTGGTTCGCAAGAAAGTTTGACAATTTTCCTTTTTGCTCGCGGCTCACCAATGAGCCTAGGTTTATTTGGTTATGGGATTTTCATGTTTATTGCGTGAAAGCGTCAAACTTTCTTGCGAACCAACACTCTGCCGCGCTCAAATCAATTACCTCGCATTCGTGCCTTACTTAGGACTGGGCCGATCTCGCACGCGCGTTCAATGCTTTCCCGTAATGGCGAGTGCCCAGCATGCGCGAGCGAGAGGGACGTTTGCCCGGCTCTTTATTACATCATGAGTGAAACTTAAAATTAGGCTCCAGTTCCTCAATTTTTGCTTGTACGGAATGCCTTCCACTCGCAACCCGTATTTGGGAGAATGAATTTGTTTGTCGTTAACCCTTTGCGTTTTGGCTGCAATCATGATATGACTTCATCGCAAAAACGACTTGCCTGGCTCTGCCCGGCCTCCCATACTAACGTTTCTAAGGCTAAATCGACCTTGCCCACTTGTCGCTCGCGACTACTCGCGGCATTGAGAGGTCTCGCACGACTCGTTTTCTGCTCCCTGCATAACATGTACCAGCACGAGCGAGTAGTATTATTTGACGAAGTGGGCGGGATCTCGGCAGGCGAGTGAGTCATGGCTGACTCCACTCGCGCCCCTCATTTATTTCCTCCATATATATTTTTTAATATACAACCTATCCTTGAGTGTCCTCCAACCTTACCAGCTAGGGAGAGTCTGGTTAGCGGGATCTCCTCAGGCTATCATTTTGACAATACCTTTCTCATTTCAGTCTGCCACTGAGTGAGCCTTCGGACCTGCCAGTGAATGAGAGTCTGGTCAGCGGGTCTGCTCGGGGGCATCAATACCACACTTTCTTTCAACCTGTCACCAAGTGAGCCTTCGGACATGTCAGCTAGTGAGAGTCTGGTCAGCGAGTCTGCTCTGGGTCATCAATACCACACTTTTCTTTCAACCTGCCATCAAGTGAGCCTTCGGACTTACCAGCTAGTGAGAGTCTGCTCAGCGGGTCCGCTCGGGGCCATCAACACCACACATTTTTCTTTGAACCTGCCACCGAGTGAGCCTTCGAACCTGTCAGCTAGTGAGCGTCTGGTCAGCGAGTCTGCTCGAGCTCATCAATACCACACACTTTTCTTTCAACCTGTCATCGAGTGAGCCTTCGGACCTGCTAGCTAGTGAAAGTCTGGTCAACGGGTCTGCTCGGGCCATCAATATCACACATTTTTCTTTCAACCTGTCATCGAGTTAGCCTTCGAACCTGTCAGCTAGTGAGAGTCTGGTCAACGGGTCTACTCGGGGTCAACAATACCACACACTTTTCTTTCAACCTGCCATCGAGTGAGCCTTCGGACCTGCCGGCTAGAGAGAGTATGGTCAGCGGGTCTGCTCGGGGCCAACAATACCACATATTTTTCTTTCAACCTGCCACCGAGTGACCTTCGGACCTGCCAGCTAGTGTGAGCCTGGTCAGCGGATCTGCTCAGGGCCATCAATACCCCACATTTTTCTTTCAACCTGCCACCGATTGAGCCTTCGGACCTGTCAGCTAGAGAGAGCCTGGTCAGCAGGTCTGCTCAGGGTCATCAATACCACATGTTTTTCTTTCAACCTGCCACCGAGTGAGCCTTCGGACCTGACAGCTAGTAAGAGTCTAGTCAGCAGGTCTGTTGGGTAACATCAATACCACACTTTACTACATCACATAATAAAGAACATGTGTCGTAAGAAATGGTAATAAGAAGGGAAACATTTTTATAATTATAACTCAATGGTAAAAACGCTTCAAGTCATCACTTCATGTGCGGCCAAGGGGGACCCCTTCCACATTTTGGAGGTGATATCCCCCTGATTTTAAGGCATCTACTATGTAGGGACCCTCCCAATTGGGATTGAGCTTCCCGACTGCCGCCGACCTCCCGGCGTATCGACTTTCTTGAGGATGAGATCTCCTTTTACAAATTGCTTGATCTGAATATGTTTATCAAAGTACCTTGTCATCCGGTGTTTTACTTCTTCTTGTCGAATGACCGTCTTGTCGCGGAGTTCCTCCATAAGGTCCAGTGAAAGTCTCAATCCATCTTCATTCTCCATTCTCTATTTCTAGTCCCCTTCTCCTGCGGCGATCACCCGTGGTGACTTCACCTCAAACTCCACTGACAAGATGGCCTCAGAACTGTGGGACAGCTTGAAAGGAGTTTCCTTTGTGGCGGTGTTGGGAGTAGTCCTTAGAGCCCAGTGGACTGAGGGGAGCTGCTCCACCCAGTTTCCCCTCAGGTTCTCCACCTTCTTTTTCAGTAAGTTTACAATTATCTTGTTTGTCACCTCCACTTGTCCATTGCTCCTGGGATGATGGACGAATGCAAAACAAAGGTCTATCCTCGGCCAGCAGGTTGCAGAAACTGGCAAACTCCTCGCTGGTAAACTGCGGCCTGTTGTCAGAGACTATGGCCAGGGGTAACCCGTGCTGGTATATGATCTCTCCCCATACGAAGTTGTGAATCACTTGGGAAGTCACTTTGGTCAAATTTCCCTTGTGCACCAGGTAATACACTGTCTTACACCTGAATTTCTTCTTGTCGGACTTCCCCCCGCAAACTCTCCTGTGGTTAAGAAGGTCACGAACGGATCTATCCACGAAAGGTGTCGGTCAATCTCCATTAATTCTTCCTTTTCAACAGACGGGTGGAACAATTCTGTCACGGTCCCTCCTGCCCGAGGTCCGAACTTGGCTAGCCGGTCTGCCGAGGTATTCTCTTCCCTCGGCACATGTTGAACAGAGAAGGTCTTGAACAACCCAACAAGCCCTCTGACATTTGTCAAGTATCGTTGGAGCGTAGGCTCCCTCGTTTCAAATTCCCCCCTGATCTGGGAGTCCACCACCAGAGAATTGCACACTCAACTCCTTGGCCAGGCAAAGCCCTGCAATCACGGCCTCATACTCCGTCTGATTGTTAGTGAGGAGAAAGTGGATCTCGACGACCTGCTCAATCCTAGTCCCTTGTGGACTCACCAAAACCACTCCACCTTCAAGAGAATGCTTCTCCGACGCCCCGTCCACCAGTACCTCCCAGGCGACGTGCTGGGGAGGCTTGGGTCTCTCCAGCTCGACCACATAATTGTCCAGAAAATCCGACACTGCTTGTGCTTTTATGGACAAGCGAGGAACAAAATAAATGTCGAACTCGCTAAGCTCCACCGATCGTTTTGTCATCCTCCCCGAGTGCTCCACCCCCTCCAGGACGTTGCGGAGGGGATGATCGGTCACTACCCTGATTGATTGTGCTTGAAAGTAAGGTCTTAATTTTCTCGCTGAGATGATCAGAGCGAACGTCAACTTCTCCATAATTAGGTACCGGAGTTCTGCCTTCTTCAAGACTCTGCTAACGTAATAGATGGGCAGCTGCTTCTTACCCTCCTCACGGACCAGGACGGAGCTCATAGCCTCCACACCCACCCCAAGGTACAGGGCTAGATCTTCGCCCTCCTTCGGTCCCTGGAGCAGTGAGGCCTTAGTGAGCTGATTCTTCAAGGCTTGGAAGGCATCCTCACACTCCTGTGACCATTTGAACCTTTGATTGCCTCTCAGCCCTTTAAAGAAAGGGGAGCACTTCTCTCATGTCCTAAAGAGAAACCTGATCAACCCTGCAAGCTTTCTCATTTGGCGCTGAATCTCTTTGGCGCTTCGCGGTGATTCCAATTCCAGTATTGCCCTAACTTTGTCAGGGTTGGGTGTTGAAACCGAGAGATCGGTCTCTGTGGAGTTCGGGGTCCCTTGTTAGGGGTGACCTCACACTTACTACACTCAGGGGGATTTCACGGACCAAAGGCTCAGGAAACTAGGAACAGACCCTCGGCTCTAGTGTGAAGGTCCCACCTCACACCCCGGAAGACCTTGGTGATCTCCCCCTCCCTAGCCAATGCTGAGCTAGGTGCCTTGGAGGCTGAAGAAAGAGGGATTCAAGTAGCTAAGAAGCAATCCCTTCCAAGGCACCCTCAAGGGTCTATTATAGTTTTTTGGGAATGGCATGCAAATAACCAATCTCCGCTGCCCCAAAAATTACTGAAATGCCCCCGGGTTGGCCTGCCAACAGCCAAATCCTGTGGCTCTAAGCAGCTAATCGCAGTCCACCAGGGGCAGACCGTCAAGCCGGGCGAAAAGTCCAAGTCGGGCGAGTAGGAGACCTGGCGAGTTGCGGCCTGGGCGGGCTGCGTCCTGGAGAGACGGCGGCCTGGCGAGCTGCGCCTAGAGAGACGGCAGCCTGGGCGAGACGGCGGACTGGGCGGGCTGCGGTTAGGCGAGACGGCGGCCTGGCGAGCTGCGCCTGGCGAGACGGCGACCTGGGCGAGACGGCGGCCTGGGCGAGACGGCGGCCTGGGCGGGCTGCGGCCTGGCGAGACTGCGGCCTGCCGAGGCAGAGGCCTGACAAGCTGCGGCTTGGCGAGCTGCGGCCTGGGCGAGACGGCGGTCTGGCGAGCTGCGCCTGGCGAGACGGCGGCCTGGGTGAGACAGTGGCCTGGTGAGCTGCGCCTGGCGAGACGGCGGCCTGGGCGAGACGGCGGCCTGGGCGGGGTGCGGCCTGGCGAGACTGCAGCCTGGCGAGACGGAGGCCTGGCGAGCTGCGGCCTCGGCGACTCCTCAAAGGGGTCGCGGGGGTTGACAAATATTTCATCCCCCTACTAGTATATTATGCAGGTTGAGCCTAAATTGGCCACCAAGGCTGTCAAACCTCTCAAAAAGCTTTAAAAACGTGCAGCAAGTCTCACGCCTTGTTTGGGGCCCTCTCTTCGCGAATAGGGGGTTGTACATTGGGCTCCACCCCTGCCACGGTGAGGAGATTACCCAAAAACTTCCCCCTGCTGTCCCCGAAGACGCACTTCAGGAGGTTCAGCCTCATCTTGAACCTTGTAGGCTGGCAAAGGTTTCCTCTAGGTCCCAGAGGTGAGAGTTCATGTCCTTGTTCGTCACCATTAGATCATCTACATACACTTCCAAGTTCTTCCGCATCTGCTCCTGAAAGACTCGATTCATTATCTTTTGGTACGTTGTCCTTGCATTTTTCAGTCTGTAGGGCATCATCTTATAGCAATAACAATCGTCTCTCGTGATGAAGGAGATATCTTTGATATCCGGCGGGTGCATCCTAATCTGGTGATAACCTGAAAAGGCATCCAAAAAACTCATCACAGGAAAACCGACGGCTGAGTCTACCAGCGCGTCAATTCTAGATAAAGGATAATAATCTTTAGGACATGTTTTATTTAGAAGTGAAAAGTCAACACACATCCTTCATCTACCATATCCTTTCTTCATCATTACCACATTAGAGACCCAGACTAGATACTGCAACTTCGAAAAAAACCTGCTTTAGTAGTTTTTTCACCTCCTCTCGGATGGCACCTCCATCTTGTCGGCGACAGTCCTCTTCTGGCGGATGGGACGGGCTCTAAGCTTGAGGTTGAGGCGATGACATGCCACATCTGCGTCGATGTCTAACATGTCCACAGCGCTCTATGCGAAGATGTTCGCATTCCTCTGGACACATCCCAGGACCTCTGCCTGATCCTCCAAGCTCAGACTTCCGCTAACCCTCACCTTTTTCAGCCTCCCATCCTAGGTGAGGGCCTCCATGTCCACTACCTTCTCCGCTGCCTCCAGCCGAGACTCTCTCCCGTCCATACTCCGTCCTACCACCTCGAACCTGGACCTCCTCCTCAGCTTTCTCTCCCACCTATGCCACCTCTCCAGCCTACTTCTCCAGAATCTTGCCAAACTCTTCTACCTCGCCTTGCCAAGAGATGGTGTTGACGGTCGTGACATAACACTGTCTCGCCACCTTGGGATCTCCCTGGATCCTGACCTGGACTCCCCCGCTGTTGAACTTTAGACACTGGTGAAATGAGGAGGGGACACAGCGGAAAGTACTGATGAGGGGGCTTCCGAAGATGGCGTTGCACCTGCTCGGAGCGTCAATAATGATGAACCGACAGTTTCTTGAAATTCTCTCATCGTCATATGGAGCACGACTCTTCCTTTCACCTCCTTCCTTTCTCCGAAAAACCCGAGGAGTGATTCATCCGAAGGCAGCCCCCTACGCGCTTCCACCTTCATCTCGTCGAAAGCTTTCTTGAAGATCACGTTTACCGAACTCCCATTATCAACCAGGATTCGGGAAACTGTGAAGTTTTTTATGACCGTCTGGATTACCAAGGCGTCACAGAACGGGTGGTCGTAGTCCGACATGTCCTTCAACGTGAAAGTGATCCTCTCTTTAGGGGGTGGGACTTGGGAGGCCAAGGAGAAACTCCTTCGAAACATCGTTTGGAGGCTCCCCTTGCGGGTGGCCTCAATTCTCACTCCCCCGTGGATCACCCTGATCCCTCCTCGGGTCCCCACTTTGGCCCGATCCTCGCACATATCCTCCTCTACTGCTCCTGTTATAACCTCATCAATCCACACCTGCTGTTACTGATGTTGCTGCATTGGACCTCTCCCCTCCTTACTTCCAAGAACTCCGAGCAGGTGGTCATTGCATGGCCTTCCTCCTGATGGAAGTCATAATACGGCAACGACACCCCGTCTCTTTCTCCCTCAACCAGAACTTCTCTTATGTTCCCTCTTCCCCTTCCTCTCCCTCTTCTAATAGTCATTGCCTGCTGGGGAGGAGGTAGGAGAGGCTTCTGGACTGGCCTCCACCCATGGGGTTGAACCATCCTTGGCCTCCATGAAAGTTTCCCCCTCCCTGATATCCTCTTCCCTGGCCCTGGACGGGCCCTCCTTGCGGCCTCCAGGACAGCCGGTTGTTTGGAATAACGGGCAGTTTGACCCCTTGCAGATCGGCGGTTTGAGTTCAACATTGGAATAACGGGCAGTCCGCGCGGCTAGATTGCAGTCCGGCGATCTGTCGGGTTGAGCGAACTCCGAAGCGGTTAGCAGCAAGACCGGCGGTTACTCCTTGAGTCCGCGCGGCTTGTTTTCTCTGCCTTGTACTTTGCTTCCATCGGGTACATCGGCAAATCATGTCTCGTCATGTATACATCGCCTTGTAAAGATTGTTTTGATAGTACAAGTTTCTTGTTCTTCTATTTGCATCTGGTTATTTGGACCCGGATAGGTTGAGTGTTCATGCGTCTGGTTTTCCGTTTTCCGCTATCACAAATTTTTACAACCATTACTAAGTCAGGTCAGACCATGAGAAAACCTTGAATCTACCACACGATACGCTCTTGTTTTGAAATTGCAGGAATTTGGTTAATGGTGCACCACCAACACTGGGAAACGAGGAAGGGAAGGTAAAAAGTGGCAGGTAAAGCTTCATAATAATTCAATATACACATACATCCTAGATTTGAGGCCTATGCACATATCACATCTGGCAGTTTGGGCGGTTGAATAACTTCTCTTGTTGAATACAACTCCCGCTGAACACAGCTTCCACCTCTTTCAAATACAGTATGTTTTAAATTCACACATTCACACAGTAACAGAATTAACGGTTGAATTACAAAATATAATATAACAAAATCCCCCCTCATCCCGTTTAAACAGTCTTTGTCCTCAAGGATCAAAGTTGGGGAAAGCCGCCTTGATGGTGAGATAGTCCTCTCAAGTAGCATCCTCAGCTATGGCATTCGACCACTGAGCAAGAGCTTGAGCCACAGGATGGCCCCGCCGTGGAATAAGACTTCTATTCAAAATCTTCTCTGGCGTCTTCAGAATGTCAACTTCTTTGGCCAGAAATTTTGGCAGGGTATGTGATATAGGGGCTGCTCCAATGTATTGCTTCAATTGAGAGATGTGAAAGGAGTGATGAATTTTTGATGAGGGTGGTAGCTTTAGCTGATAAGCTGCGAGGCTTAGTTTTTTGATGATCTAAAATGGGCCAAAAAAGCATGGAGATAGCTTGTTATATTCCAGTATGTGAATGTTGGATTGCTTATATGGTAAGAAGCGGATGTAGATCCAATCTCCTTTCTCGAACTCCTCCTTCCTCTTTCTATCTGCAAGTTGTTTCATCCTATTCTGAGCTACTTGCAAGTGTTGCTTGATAATGTTGATGATCTATTCACGGTTTTGAAGTTTGTAGTTTACTGCTTCATTCTTGGTACTTCCTTCTAAGAGCGGTCAATGACTCCAAGATTTAGGTTTATTGGAGGTAGCACGCCGTTAGTAACTTGTCAAGGCCCAAGCATCTATTTACCACCTCTATTTTCCAGTTAGATTTTGACATGTAGGAGTTTGAAGAGATCTTGCCAAAAATCACTCACAAACAACACATCTCTATCCGACAAAATAGATTGGGGCATGCCATGTAGCTTAAACACAATATCCATGAACACTTGAGCAATACCAGCAGCTGAATATTCAGTTGGTCCACCACCACCATAATAACTTCATATATATGGATAATGTGATTCCTTTAATGAAATCCATAGAGAGATCCCTTCAAACCTTGTTCGTAATTACTAGTGATTGTAACAATCCCAAAGGCAGGTCATTTGGCGTTTTACATTGTTGGCATATCACACAATGTTGAATGTATTGATAATTTGATATACGCACTCCTTATTCTTCCAATAGAAGTTAGGTTTCATCTTTTGTAATGTCACAAACACCCATGAATGGCCTCCAATGTTAGAATCATGAAAAATATGGCAAAGAGTTTTTTACTTCTTCATTCTTGCCTACCAGTTTCCATTTTTTAAGCCACCCATTGGTAAACTAAAAATTAGGTTTTAAAGATGGGTTGCTCTCCTTCAATTTGATAATGCTCAGAATCTTCTCATCTTGTTGCTGGAAGAGTTGAAGTTTACTCTCCAAGTTTGCATGTCTTGTCACCAACATATTTAAATTGCCTTCGTCAACTTGCCATTTTTGGGATAGTGCATCAACTGTGACATTATCTACTCCTCTATTGTACTTAATTGAGTAGTCATATAAAAGCAATTTTTTCATAAACTTTTGTTTCAATGGTGTGGTAAGGTGTTGGTTCATCAAGAACTTAAGGCTTTGATGATCAGTGTGAATCACAAAATGGGCTCCAATGAGATAATGCCTCCAGTTTGATACTGCTAATACAATGGCTAGGAGCTCCTTCTCATAGACTGATAGAGCCAAGAGCTTCTTTCTCGGACTCTTGTTGAAGAAGGAAATATGATGGCCTTCCCGCAGCAGCACTGCTCCTACTCCCTGGTTAGAAGCATTTGTCTCTAGAACAAAATGTTTCTAAAAGTTGGGTAAAGCCAAAACAGGTGAGGATGATGGCTTTTTTGAGCCATTGGAATGCAATTTCAACTACTAAATTTCACTTGAATTGGCTCTTATTTAGCAGCTCTGTGAGGGACTTGGCATTCCATCCATACCCCTGAATGAATCTTTTGTAATAACCTATGAGCCCCAAGAATCCCCTCAATTATTTCTGAGTGGTGGGAGTAGGCCAAGCTTGCATATCCTCCAATTTAAGGGGGTCCACGGATACACCCTAGATTGAGATAATATGGCCAAGGTAGTCGATTTGGGAGACCCCAAACTGACATTTACTCTTGACAAAGAATTTTTCTTTTTAAAATATTTGGAAAGTTTGACCAGTGTCGTAGATTTTCTTCCCAAGTAGTGTTATATATTAAAATGTCGTCAAAAATCACTAAAATGAGCATGCGCAAGAAAGAATGAAAAACCTGGTTCATAAAGCTTTGAAATGTAGTGGTCACATTAGTAAGATCAAAGGGCATGACAAAGAATTCACAATCCCCTTCATGAGATTAAAAGGTTGTCTTCTCAATATCTTGCAGTGTCATTCTCACTTGATGATAGTCAGCCCTTAAATCTAGCTTGGAGTAAATGGTTGATCCTTGCAACTCATCTAGTAGTTCTTCAATAATTGGAATGGGGAAGTTGTTTTCAATCGTGTTGTCATTTAATCTTTTGTAGTCGATGTAAATCCTCGACGAGCTTCTTCTTTACTAAAACAGTGAGGGATGAGAAAATGCTCTTGTTGAAGCATATAATCCCGGCATCCAACATAACTTTCATCAGTTTTTCAATTTGTCTTTTGCATATATGAGTATCTAAATAGTTTGGAGTTGGAGTATAATGTTGAATCTTTGAGGATGATTTGATGGTCATGTGTTTTGTGCTGCGGCTGAATATGAGGGGCTTCAAAAACTTCTTTGTATTTTTTCAAGAGAAGTTCTAATGCCTCTGGGTTTCGGAATGGAACTCCTGTGGAAGGGTTGCCATCCTGACTATAAAGACATTTTGGGATTGTTGTGTTGGTTGCAACCTCCTGATGTTGCAGCCAACATACACTGAGCATGGTGCATTGGCCGGTTTTTTAATTATCTTTGACTTTCTTCTCCTGTTAATGATAGCACTGCCCACATTCTTGATATCTTGCAAGGCAATTTTCCTATCCCCGCAATTAAACTCCACATGCATGTTGAGAAAGTCCCAATTAATGGTGCCCAATGTAATCAACCATTGAACACCTAACACCACATCGCAACATCCCAAGGGTAAAATTAGCATATCAGACACAAAGGGTATTCCATGCATGATCCATATGAATCCAGTGCACATCTTTGTACTAGACAATCTGTTTCCATCTGCTACAGCCACCTTGAAAATTGGTATTGTAGTTGTGGGGCATTGCAAAAAGGTGGTTGTATATTCGTCAATGAAGTTGTGAGTGCTCCCGTGTTAATTAAGATGAGAATTCGTTGTCCCTTGTAGGATCCAGTGACACGCCTGCTGAGTTTTTAGGGCATCAAATGCACAACGAAAATTACAGAAAGACGTCGACGGAATCCATGTGTAAACCAGTAAATCAAAAAAAAATGAGTTTATACTTGCGACGAGATCACATTTCGTGAAGAATAATTGACGTTTGAGAACCAAAACACAGAATAATATCCACGTCCCTACATGTATCCACACAAACGCTGAAAGCACCTCGTAGTCCATCCAACAGGCTCGAGACTGGAAGATGATCGCCCTTATCTGTGACTAAATGTTAGTTCCGTTTTCTACAGAGATTATAATCTTCCTCTTCTCCCTATTTTGGATTCTCACTACGAGAATGGAAGAACAGAATTGTGGAAGCTTGCTCTCCAAGTCGATACTTGAAAACCCCTAAAGGCGCGCTTTCAGAAAGCGCCCTAAACGACGGCTCAATAGTTTCCAAAACTACATGCCCTTTAATGTTAGAGAAAAAAAGATATTTCACAAATCTCAAGAGAGGATATTTGTTGATTAATTCCCAATTAATCGTATTTAGAATTTGATTTCATTTATATCCAATATAACATAAAACAACACGATTCATTATCCATTTTGTGTACATCCCCATGTACGGCCGTATAGAATCATATCTATGAGAAAAGAGCAAGAAAACAACAAAAAAGGTAAATAAAGACAAACTTTATTGCTTCAAAACGATAATTATTATATAGGTATGTCCCCTTATTTATAGAAAATGGGGGATATGAGAGAATTACAACAAACGATGTGGGACTAAATACAATCTGCGCGGCTTATGCGGTTTGATAGTGTCAAACCGCACACTATACGAAAGAATAACAAAACCCCCAATAACACCAAGGGAAACCGCCAGTCCGCCAGGGAAGACCGCTGTTGTGGGTTGCCACCTGACCGCATCTGCAGGTAATAATCAGACCGCTGCTGCGGCAAACCTCCAGACCGCAACTGCCGGTTGCCACCAGCCCGCAGTTGCGGCTTATCATCAGATCGCTGTTGCGGTAAGCCTCCAGACCGCAAGAGCGGATTGCCACCAGACCGCAGTTGCGGTTAACCACCAGACCGCCAGTAGAGGATCACTACCAGACCGTTGCACCAACCCGCCAGACAACCAGACCGCCAGGACTAACCGCCAGACCACCCGAACTACTAACCGCCCGACTTGAGGTCAAACCACTAATTTCTAACACTCTCCCTCAAGCTGGAGCGTATATGTCAACCATGTCTAGCTTGCTACAAACATCTGAAGCGGAAACTGGTTTTGTGAAGAAGTCTGTCAGTTCTTTATCAGAAGTGATGAAGGGAGTACAGATCTGATTCTTCAATACCTCTTCTCTAACGAAATGACAATCCACCTCAATGTGATTTGTCCTCTCATGAAAGACAGGATTCTTTGTTATGTAAATGGCGGCTTTGTTATCACAGAACATAGGAAGAGGATGGTCGTAGACTTCTCCCAAGTCAAGCATAAGTGCTCGTAGTCATTTCAACTTGCAGGTAGTTGAGGTCATGCTCTTATACTCTGCCTCAACACTTGACCTTGAACCACTGTCTGCTTCTTGCTTTTTCAGCTAACAAGGTTTCCTCCTACAAAGGTGCAAAAACTTGATGTAGACTTTCTACCATCCTTGTTATCAGCATAGTTGGCATCAGAATATGCTTCAATCTTCAGGTGACCATTCTTCTGAAACAAAAAGCCCTTTTCTGGAGACCCGTTCACATACTCCAGAAACTTCATGGCAGACCGAAGATGACACTCTCTAGGATTCTGCATAAACTGACTGACCTTACCAACTGCATAACAGATATTTGGTCTAGTAACAGTCAGATATATAAGCTTGCCTACAAGTCGCCTGTATACAGTGAAATCTGGAAGAAGAGGAGAATCATCAGTCCACCCTTTTATCATCACCAACCGCCATCGGGCAACGAGCAGGTTTCGTGCCAAGAAGACATGTCTCCTTTAAGAGATCTAGCGCATACTTTCGCTGTGAAAGAACCACCGAGTTCCTCTTTTGTGAAATCTCAATTCCCAGAAAGTACTTCGGAGTTCTCATATCTTTAGTAACAAAATGTTGTCGAAGATGTCGTTTGGCTAGATCAACGCCCTCTTTATCATCACCGGTCAAAAGAATATCATCAATGTAGACAGCAAGAACCACAAGCCCTTTAATAGTCTTGTGTATAAACAGAGAATGATCAGCAGAGCTTCGACTGAACCCAATAAGAGAAAAAATTTCACTAAACTTTTCAAATCAGACTCGTGGACTCTGCTTCAAACCATAAATCGTCTTCTGAAGCTTGCACACCTGAGACTCCTCATGAGCAACATACCCATGAGGTTGCTCCATGTAGACCACCTCTTGCAAATCACCATAAAGGAAGGCATTTTTCACATCTAACTGAGACATCTCCCAATCTCTATTAACAACCACAGAGAAGAGAACACGGATAATGCTGATGCGAGCAACAAGAGAAAAAGTATCAAATAAATTCACCATATATGTCTGAGTAAACTCTTTTGCAACAAGCCTTGTCTTATAGCGATCAATAGAGCCATCTGGAAGATACTTAACCACAAAGACCCACCGACAACCAACTACATCAACGCCCAGAGGTGGGGGGACAAGAGTCCAAGTCCTTCTCTCAGTTAACGTGTTCATTTCTTCATCCATAGCAGTTTTCCACTGAGGAATAGCAAGAGCTTCTTGATATATTTTCGGAATGACAGTAGAAGAAATAGCAAAGGCAAAATGTTTAGCATTCGGGGAAAGCTGGGCATATGAGACAACAACATCAATTGGATGCTGAGTACATTGTTGAGCACCCTTTCCGCAGGGCAATTGGAAGATCAAGATCACTACTAGCTGGAGGAGGCAATGTACTGTCAGAAGAAAGAAGAGGCTCTAGAACAGGCACAAAGGGCTCCAAGGGCAACACATCAGGCTCCAGAGAAAGAGACGGGGCAACAGGAGTAGATGTGGAAAGAACTGGCTCTGGCGGAGGTGCCGAGAGAATAGGCAGGGAAGAAGAAGTATCAGCGGGCACGAGAGAAGAAGTAGGGGAGAAATATGGTGTATCTTCAAAAAAAGTAACATCAACTGAAACATATTGTTTGCGCAGAAAAGAATCAAAATAGCGATAGCTCTTCTGCGTCGGACAATAACCAAGAAAGATACACTTAACAGAACGAGGAGAAAGTTTGACACGACCAGGAGAAAGTATGTGAACAAACGTCGTACATCCAAAAATTTTCAGAGATAACCTGAATGGGCACACAAAACTGTGTGAAGATCTCATTATAAAATATAGTGAACACAGAGAACAGTTCAGAACGATCATTCAAGAGATACAGCCAAGTGCATCTGGAGAAATCATAAACAAACATGACAAAGTATAAGCTTCCTCTGCCAATAGTAGCAACAGGAAAAGAACCTCAGATGTCAGAGTGAACTAGTTAAAAAGGACGCGAAGAACAACATCTCGTTCGAGCTAGGAAAGAAGAGCGATGATGTTTACACAACTCACATGCTTCACAGTGCAAAGGAAAATCTTCTAAAAGAAGTTCTGGAAAAAGTTGATGAATGATGCGAGAAGGAGAATGACCAAGACGACGATGTCATTGTTGAATAGAAAAAGAAGCAGAAAAAACAACGGCTTGATCTAAAAAAAATAGGCCATCATTTGCAGTCTCAGTAGCGATCGTAACTTTGAAGACAGAATCAGAGAAAGAACAAGTGATGTCAGTAAAAATAATCGTGTAATTCAACTGAGTACAGAGAGCATGAACAGAAAGTAAATTGCACGAAAAAATTGGGACATAGAGAATATCCTGGAGCAGCAAAGACGAGGAAAGATGCATGGTTCCACTACCATGAACAGGAGCAGAAGACTCATCTGCAATAACAACAGAAGGTAGCATGTTCTGGGCAGTCAAAGAAGAAAACAAACGAGAGTTACCGGTCATGTGACAAGTGGCACCAGAGTCAATAAGTCATTTGTCAGAGGAGAGAAGAGCACAAGTTGTAGAGGAGAGAAGAGAAACCATCTCCACGGGAAAAGAAACCGGAAAGAAGGAGAGCTAACCGCCCGGATAGAAATAAGTCGCATAACAGCAAGACGGCAAACTGGTCACAGAGAGAAAGCGACCAAATAGAAGAAACCGACAGAAAAAAATCAAACCGCACGGTTTGTTAAGAAGCCGAAAACGAGCAACTGCGCAGCGAACAAGATAAGGCGCAGCGAGAAGAAAAGAGCAGAAGTCGCACGGTCAAGGTGGCAGCACACCAGCGGCAAGAAAAAAGGTTGCGACCAAAATGCAGAACAACAGAGAAGCCGCGCGAACCAAACACGCGCAAAGGAGGAGAAACCGCGCGAGTAGAGAAAAGAACCCGCGCAAGAAGAAACAACCCGCGGGAACAACCCGCGCAAGAAAGGAGAGTAGAAAAACGTGAACAGCCAAGAAGTCGCGCAAAGAAGAAGAAAAGAGCAGAGTCCGCCCAGTCAAGGTGACAACACACCAGCGGTAAGGAAGCTGCCACGACCAAAAGGCGGAACTTGCAAACGAGAAAAGTAACTGTGCGAACACAACATGTCGCAAAGAAGCGCGGTTAGCGAAGAAGGCCGGGCGAACAGAAAAGCCCGGAAGGATGCAAGTCGCAAGCACGGCGAGA
Source organism: Platanthera guangdongensis (assembly GCA_039583875.1). Classification (NCBI taxonomy): domain Eukaryota; kingdom Viridiplantae; phylum Streptophyta; class Magnoliopsida; order Asparagales; family Orchidaceae; genus Platanthera; species Platanthera guangdongensis. Next base: position 158,800,175 of record CM077160.1, on the reverse strand, counting down.
GGCGAGAAGCAAAGGCGGGAAGGGAGGGCAGGAAGGAAATCAAGCCGGAAGAAGCCGCGCGGGAAGCAAACCGCGTGATTAGAAAAACAAGCCGCAATCTGATTGGAGCAACGGATCGGTGTCCTCTGATACCATGTGAGAAAAGAGCGAGAAGAAAACAAAAAAAGTAAATAAAGGTAAATTTTATTGCTTCAAAAAGATAATTATTGCATATGTATGCCCCCTTATTTATAGAAACTGAGGGAGATGAGAGAATTACAACAAACGATGTGGGACAAAATATAATCCGCGCGGCTTATGCGGTTTGATAATGTCAACCGCACACTATACAAAAGAATAACAAAACTCCCAACAACACCAACGGAAACCGCCAGTCCGCCCGGAAAGAACGTTGGGCAAGCCGCCAGACCGCAACTGCGGGTTGTCACCAGGCCGCAGTTGCGGCTAATCATCAGACCGTTGCTGCGGGTTGCCACCTGACCGCATCTGCGGGTAATCATCGGACGGCTGTTGCGGCAAACCTCTAGACCGCAACTGCGGGTTGCCACCAGGCCGCAGTTGCGGCCTATCATCAGATCGTTGCTGCGGTAAGCCTCCATACCGCAAGAGCGGATTGCCACCAGACCGCAGTTGCGATTAACCACTAGACCGCCAGCAGAGGATCACTACCAGACCGCTGCACCAACCCGCCAGACAACCAGACCGCCTGGACAAACCATCAGGACTAACCGCCAGACCGCCCGAACTACTAACCGCCCGACTTGAGGTCAAACCGCCAATTTCTAACAATATCATGTTGGCAGTAAGACTAATTCCTTGATTACTTATAAATCACAAGATTTACCTTATAGTATGAAATCAATGATTCCAATGAGTGTGTGCATGGAAACTGTTGAGTGAGCTCAAAACTTGTATGTATTGCTTGTGTATCAAAATACAAGGAGAGAATACAAATATATAGGAGAGAAAAATAGAGAAGAAATCATATACAATGATGTGGGACTAATAGGAGAAGAAAGAAATAAAATAGAACATGGGCCCAATAATGGGTCATTTACATGGGCTTTTCTAACACTCCCCGCAAGCTGGAGCGTACAAATCGTATGCACCAAGCTTGGACAAGCACTGATAGAAGAGTGTACTGGGAAGAGCTTTAGTGAGCACATCCGCAACTTGTTCTGTCCCGGGAACATGGTTCAGGTCAATCTTCTTCATTTGAACCTTTTCTCTGATGAAGTGACAATCAACTTCAATATATTTAGTTCTCTCGTGGAATACCGGGTTATTGGCAATATGTATCGTCGCTTGGCTATCACAAAGGAGAAGATTTGGGGAAGGAAGTTTTATGCCCAGATCGGTAAAAAGACTCTCCAGCCATGTTAGTTCAGAAACTACAGACGTCATTGCCCGGTATTCAGCCTCAGCAGACGATCGAGCCACAACAGCTTGTTCTTGCTCCGCCACGTAATTAAGTGTCCTCCAAAATATGTGCAAAACTCACTGGTTGACCGTCGATCATCAAGAGAACCAGCGTAATCAGCATCAGAGTAAGCTATCAATGTAGGAGCTGAAGATGAGGTCTTGTGGACCAATCCTTGACCAAGAGCCGTTTTGAGGTATCTGAGAATGCGTTCAACGGCGTGAAGATGAGATTTTCGCGGGGAATGCATATATCGGCTGACAATACCAACTGCGAAAGATATATCCGGTCTAGTTACCGTGAGGTAGATCAATTTTCCAACTAGACAGCGATAGTATTCAGGATTCTCGAGTAAGAGATCTGAGTCGGAAGCCTGAGCACATAACTTGTGATTCACATCCATTGGGGTACTGATCGGCTTACAACCCGAGTAACCTATATCATGAAGAAGGTCGAGACAATACTTCCGCTGTGAAAGGACGAGACCATCTGGTCGTCTAGCAACCTCAAGGCCCAAAAAATACCGGAGGGGTCCCAGATCCTTTGTTTGAAAAACTGTATCGAGATGTCGTTTGACCTCTTGTATTCCCTTTGAGTCATCTCCCGTAATTATGATGTCGTCAACATATACTAACAGAAGAACTGTCCCTGTTGTACGGTGGCGAGTGAACATCGAGAAATCTGCCGTGCTTCGAGAAAAACCAACCTCCCGAAGAGTCTTGCTGAACCTGTCGAACCAGGCCCGTGGTGATTGTTTGAGACCATACAGAGTTTTCTTAAGGCGACAAACCTGAGACTCCCCCGTGGTCTCAAACCCGGGAGGTTGCTGCATATAGACAGTTTCTTGCAAGTCGTCATTCAAAAAGGCATTTTTAATATTCAGTTGCAGTAAGGGCCACCGGCAATGGGCAGCCACAGAAATAAGAACCCGAACAGTGTTGAGTTTGGCCACCGGAGAGAAAGTTTCCTCATAGTCCATCCCGTGTTGTTGGGTGAAGCCCCGGGCGACCAGCCGAGCTTTCAGACGGTCAATCGTCCCATCAGCGGCATGTTTGACGACGAAGACCCACTTACACCAAACCGGTTTTTGACCCGGGGGAAGTGGTGCGAGAGTCCAGGTCTGGTTAGCCCAGAGAGCAGTCATTTCCTCCTCCATGGCAGCCTTCCAGCCAGGATGTTGTAGCGCCTCCTGCACAGTGTTAGGAACCGAAATGGAGGAAATAGAAGGGGAAAATGTGTGTAGTTGGGGAGAGAGGCGATGCAGGGAGACATAATTCGCCAGATGATGAGCGGTGGAGGGAGATACCTGATCAGCAGGGCGCGGTGTAGCCGAGGATGAGGCCGAGTGCAGAGGGATAGCGAAACGAGGAGGAAGGCGGCGAGTGTAAACCTGGATAACTGGTGGCTTGGAGGGAGCAGGGGCAGGGTTAGAAGGACGTAGGGAAACAGGCGCAGTAGTAGGGATGACGGGTCGGGGTAGAGGCAGTGGTGGAGATGTCTTCGGGGAGGACGGAGCTTGAGGCGGGGAAAAAGAGGTTGATCTTCCCAAAAAGTAACATCTGCGGAGACGATGACCTTCCGGGTTACCGGAGAGTAACACGGGTAGCCCTTCTGAGTGCGAGAATAGCCGACGAAAATAGTTTTAGCTGCTCGGGGCTCCAACTTATCCGAGGAGGGACCCAGGAGGTGAACGAAGCAAATGCAGCCAAAGACCCTTGGTGTGATAGGGAAGGCCGGAGTGGAGGGGAATAGGAGGCTGAATGGAGTGGCAGAGTTGAGAATCGAGGAAGGGAGGCGGTTGATGATGAAACACGCAGTGGATACCGCAAAGTTCCAGTAAATTTTTGGAACATTCATTTGAAGCATGAAGTAGCGAGCAACGTCTAGGAGGTGGCGGTTCTTTCGTTCGGCAACGTCGTTTTGTTGGGGGGTGTAGGCACAGGAGGTTTGATGAATAATACCAAATTCTGCACAGATATTGGCAAATTCATGGCCGGTGTATTCGCGAGCGTTATCGGTGCGCACTGTTTTGATAGTTGTGGAGAATTGTGTGCGAGTTTCTTGTATAAAGTCGCGAAAGATGCGAGGAAGCTCGGAGCGATCACGAAGTAGGTAAAGTCATGTTGTGCGAGAATAATCATCAATGAAAGTGATAAAATAACGATACTCATAGATACTTGTAACTTTGAAGGGACCCCAAACATCGGAGTGTAGTAAATCAAACAGAGCAGAGCTCCTAGTACAATGAGCAGGAAAAGAAGTTCGCGGCTGTTTGCCGTAAATACAAGAATCACATTTGAAAGCAGAAAAAAATACATCAAACAGCGCCTTTTGGAGAACAGGTAGAGGGGCATGCCCAAGACGGCGATGCCAGTCAACAGCGGAGACGGAGGAGAGGATAGGTGGAGAGGCATCAAGAAGGTAGAGCCCGTTCTGCAGTGGACCCCTACCAATGGTAGTCCGCGTCCGTCGATCCAGTATCAAAAAGTTAGATGGAGTAAATGTGACAGAGCAATCTATATCATGAGTGAGACGACCAACAAAAAGCAAATTAAATGTAGAGCCCGGAACATAAAGAGCCGAGCGAAGAGAGATGGAGGGGGCAAGAGAGATGTCGGCGCAGCTGGAGACCGGAACAGTTGCCCCATTAGCGACGGTGATGAATTTTGAATGAGGAACATCCGAGTACTTGAGTGGCCGCATCGAGGTGATGTGATGAGTAGCACCCGAGTCCAAGATCCAACACGGACTGGAGGAAAGACAAGTAATACATGCAGTAGAGATGGAGGCAACAGAAGAAGAAGGAGGGCTAAGAAGCCCCTGGAGTTGCTGTAGCTGGAGGCGAACGGCCTCAAGATCGGTACCAGTGGAGGAGGATCCATCAGTGGCAGCAGCCGCAGTTGGGCGAGGAGGATAGCCATGTTTCTTGTAGCAGACAGCATCAGTGTGGCCATCCCAGCCGCAATATGAACACTTGGGGCGGCCCCGACCCCCACGTCCCCTTCCGCGAGAGCCAGAACATCCATCGCGAGCAGAAGGCGGTGGGGGAAGCAAGGGGGGAAGGGTCTACTGAAGGAGGGCCGGAGAGGAGGGTGCCGGAGAATCCAGGGGTGGTGATACTCGAAGGAGCATAGAGCAGACATCAGAGAGGGAGGGAGTAGAGGCCGAGGCCAACACCTGAGCCCGGATGCTCTGAAGGTGAGGCGGGACACGAGCCATCATCATGGCAATGCATACAGCCTCTTTTTGCACGCGCTGAGCAGCAAGGTCGGTGGTAGAAGGCTGATCCAGGCCTCCGTCAGAGTCTTGGCACGAGCAACAAACGAGGTCATGTCAGCCGTCACGCCAGCATCAAGAGTCTGAAGGTCGGTAATAATGTCCTAGAGGTGCTAAAGACTATCCTTTCCAGAGTATAAGGAGTGAAGCTCCTCCCACATAACTTTGGCGGTCTCATGGAACATGACCATTTGGTAGGGCTCACCCTCCAGCAAATTAAGGAGTCATGTTTGGACGCGGCCATCATTTCGTATCCAGTCATCAGTAGTAGGGGAAGGAGGTGCGTTAGTAAGGTGAAGCACAAGGCCTTTGGCCTGAAGAACACGCCGAACCGAGTGGACCCATGGAACAAAGTTCTTCTTCCCAGATAATGAGATAGTTGTGATCCGCAGCTCATCGCGGAGGTCTAAAAGAGAAGTCGGGCGATCAGCAGGAGGATTAGCCGCCTGTCCGGTAGAGTCGATGGAGGAGCCCATGGATCCTGGGGAGGCCGCAGCGAATAGAGAGGCGTGCGGTTAGACACAACGTCTGCTGCGGGAAGAGGAGGAGGTCGCTGGAGAAGAGACGCACGACAAGCCCACGCGGTTAGAAATGAGGCCGCAGCGGGTAGTCACGGCGACAAGCCCAGGGGAGAGAGCGACGGGAGGCCGCGACTAGGTGCAGGGAGAGAGCAAGGACAGTCCGCACGGTCACTATTAGAACACCGGCGGCCAAACAAGAGCGAGAAGAGAAGACGGCTCTAAAGAGACAAGGAGAAGTCGCAGCGGTTAGATATAGAGTCCGCGTGACGAGAAGAGGGAAGCAGCGAGCAGAGGCCGCGAGTAGGAACTCGAGTGGCAAGAGGGAGAAACTCGAGCGGCAAGAGAGAGAAACCGCGAGTAGGAACTCGAGCGGCAAGAAAAGAGACCGCGAGTAGGAACTCGAGCGGCGAGAGAGAGAAACCGCGAGTAGGAGCTCAAGCGACAAGAAAAGAGACCACGAGTAGGAACTCGAGCGGTAAGAGGGAGAAACCGCAAGCGTCAAGATAAGCCGCAAGAGGAGGCTGCGAGGAGGAGTACTCGAGCGGCAAGAAGAGGAGGGACCGGGTGAGAAGGAGCCCGCGCGGTAAGAAGGAGCCCGCGCGAGAAGGAACTCGCGAGGTAAGAAGGAGCCCGCGCGGTAAGAGGAAGACAGAGCTGGCAGCGGGAAGTGGGGTCCACGAGTTGAGAAGAGAGGCTATAAAAGGCACTGAAGGGTGGATCCACAAGAGGGAGGGAGAGGAAAGCAGGCAACGGTTAGCAAGGGAGAATCCGCGGAGAGAACGGGCGGGAAGAAGAGTCCGCTACCCGGTGCGAGTAGAAGAACAGGCCGCAGAGGAATAGCGGACAGGAAAGGAAAACAGGCCAAGCGGTTAGAGGAAGTGAAACCGCAAGGACCGAACCGTGTCCTCTGATACCATGTTGAGTGAGCTCAAAACTTGTATGTATTGTTTGTGTATCAAAATACAAGAAGAGAATACAAATATATAGGAGAGAAAAAGAGAAGAAATCATATACAATGATGTGGGACTAATAGGAGAAGAAGGAAATAAAATAGAATATGGGTCCAATAATGGGCCATTTACATGGGCTTTTCTAACAGAAACATTTGGGTTAATGATTGGTTCTTGATTTAGATCAGTTATTTTTTCTCTAAATGCTGGAATCTCTTCTATATCTCCTTTCTCTCCTTCCCCCATCTTCCATTTCTACTTCAAGGACATAAAGCTGAGTTGAATTTCCGCATTTGTGTCCTTTGAAATATTTATGGTCGCACCGGAAACAAAAATATTTATGGTCGCACCGAAAACAAAGACCCTTAGCCGCTTCTCGTCCATCTCTTTGGGGGATAATTTTTTAGTGGTTTTGAAGGCTGTAGAAGGCTTAAATTGGTGGTGGGGATCCTATTGGAAGACATGTTGCCTTCAAGAATTGGATTTACAATCGCAGCACCCTGATGATGACAGCCACGATTGCCCTCAAGTGAACACATTTGTTCTTTTACTCTATCCAATGCATATTCTTTCTGAAGGGAGCGAGGAATAAGCATGTGTATAGCCAATGAAATATCCTTCCGGAGACCCGTGAGGAAGAGGTTGATTGCATATTCCTCATAAATAAGTAGCTTAATATGAATGGGAGGCATAAATATGTGTACAGCCAAAGAAATTTTATAGTTATTAAATGTTAATCCAAACCTTCCTCTAATGCAAGTATTCTGTATTTTATCCTTCCTAATTTCGTTGCATATCTTAATATTCTCATTTCATAAATTTACCATGAATTCTACATGAAATTGACTTGTCGCATAATTCTATTGAGGTACTCCACTGTAACAACCTTGTCCTAACTCTAGAAGTATGATGGACTAATTAAGTCACAATAATATTTCTTCAATTGAATGATCATTTGTTGAAGGGGAGCTTTGGCGCACCGGTTAAGGTGTCGCCGAGTGACCTTGAGGTCACGGATTCGACCCCTAGAAGCAGTCTAGGTAAGGTTTGCCTACATTTCACCCATGTGGTAGGACTCTTCCTCGTACCCTTGCTACGCAGGGATGCTTTGTGCACCGGCCTACTCCTTGAATGATCATTTGCTTGCAAAGGTTGTATTGTTCGCATATGAATGGGCTTGAAAAAAAAAGATGATCCATCAAACAAAATTCAAAATGAAAAAGAGAGATACCTTGATTAATAAACCCAAATAGTATATGAAATGCATGCAAAGCAATCTAAAACTGATTCTTATAGAATGCACGTGAAAAAATAAAGCTATTTACAGTAACAAAGCTATATTTTTAAAAACATGCTGAAAATCATATTTTCAAGGAAGTACCTGATTAAGCATCCATTTGAAGCCAACAGCACCAGTGCATTCATTTTTCGAAGCACTGCTATACCAATCCAAACTGTACACCTTATCTAAGGTGGCTACGATAGTAGAAATATTGCTCCGCCTTTCTTTTACAGAAAAAATCTCTCCATTTGAGCTGATATTGATGTGGCTGTTCAACAATGTTTCAAACCAACCACTGCCAGACCTTTGCATCGATAAAATGGCGAAATATCGAACTGGTGTACAATAACACTCATCTCTGTCAGTTGGGCAAGGCAAAATGTTAACAAATTGGGACATATTTTACAATTTACACAGTTAAAACAAATAGTTACCTAGCATAAGTCGTCGGTTCTGGGTAGTGAATATAAGGCAGTTCATATGCAGGGATATCAGGATACTGACAAGGTTCATTCATGACCTTCATTCTCATAATGTTGGGATAGATCATGAACCCATTTTGCTTTAAAGAAATTGAGCATATATAAACGCTACTAATCATTACCATAGTTAAAACAACAGTCCTCAACACAACTGGATATCTCTTGTGAGGCTTGGTTCCAAAAAACTCCTGCAAGTGGATTTTAAAACAAACAAAAAATCAGTAAATGAGCTTCAATCATCTCCATTCTTAAGCTTGGGAGCATTACCCACTTTAAGTAAATATGATGATTTTATTCTTTTTTATCTAAAAATGAGTGACAGGCACGGGCACTGTCCCTATGACCAACTGCGATAGGATCGTGGCTCCTCCCAGATCAATCTATTATCTATTATAAAAAGGAAAAAGATCATGCAACATTCATAATGTCTCAAATATCCTCAACCTTCTCCACTATTTACATTAAAAACAACCACTTTATTTTAATGTAAATAGTGAAGAAGGATGAGGGTATTTTGGAAATGTTGCACCAAAGCCCCTTTTTTCCTTTATATAATAGTACAGATATAGATAAACCCAGAGAATTGGACATGACTTAGGTCTTGCCATGAATAACTCTCAAGAGAATTATGAAAATCATGAACAAATATTGGAGCTAATGGCTCATTTCGGTGCTGGCACACAGAGAGCGCGCTTTAGAAAAAGATTATTCATTTTTCTCATTTTGATTATGAAAATGAAATCATCTCAGTTTAAGGAGTTAGAAAGTGTTTGCAGAGTTCCAAATCACATTTATTTAGGGTTTCGGTAATTTTGATTGTATCTAGTTAGAACAAAACCCGAAATGGAGCAACAAATACATAAATTTTCAACCCAAAAAAATACTAAAACTAAAAAACACGTAAAAATTAAAGCATACAGAAGCTATGGAGAAATGAAATAACTAGAAACTTGATGACGAAGCACATGAGTATCAAACACAAATTATCCCAACTTTCCATCTGGTTCACAACCAAAAAGAACGATTTATTCAAACAAAGCCCTAAAACACAGCATAAACAGCTAAAAAATAACAAATCCCAGTATAATAAATAAATGAAATCAGTACCTTATTGGCCAAAGAGCAATCCTCCACCATCTTGGCTCTCTATCCTCCAAATCTCTCCCTCTTTTGCTTAAGTGCATCAGATGATCTTCCTCCTTCCTTCTGTTTATCTCACAAAAACTTCCAGCCCCGTCTTCGTCGCCAACGATCAAATCCCGCCAGCGAAATCGGCCGTTCGTCTCACCCAAAACCCTTCTCTGATCTCCATGTCTGCACTTCTGACCGCGTATTTATCTTCTTCCGCTCGCCCTCGCGATTTCTTTAAACAGGGCAACTGCAATAAGTTCCTCCGCCTATTTCTGGTTGGTTTTAAGCTGCTAAAACGAGGAGCCCGGCGAGCGAAGATCCACGCGAAAAGTTTGTTAATACTTAATACACAGTATTTTACTCTTCTTTGGAATATTATATAACATTATTATATATATAGATACGTTGATTTGATGGATGTGGTATTATTTGTTCATCTATATTATTATAATAAATACTTTGTTGTATGGAGACCGTTTTTGATTATATGTAGGTAAAATTTTTTGTCAGGATTCATTTGTAAAAGGCGTTTATATTGGCAGCCCGCATATCGATATTGGCAGCCCAATTATAATGGCAGCCTACAATATAACTATTGGCAGCCGATGGATACTGGCAGCCCAAACAATAAATTGTTAAATAGACATTTTTAGAAAAAGTGTTCAACATGAAAGTTGTAGATCTCGTCGAGATTTACAACTTTTATGTTGAACACGTTTTCTAAAAATGTCATATAGTCGGCCTATTTTCAAAAGTCGCGGAACCCGGGTGGAACTCGCATAGTTCCGCCCGGGTTCCGCGCCTTTTGAAAATAGGACGACTATATGACATTTTTAGAAAACGTGTTCAACATAAAAGTTGTAGATCTCGACAAGATCTACAACTTTCATGTTGAACACTTTTTCTAAAAATATCATATAGTAGACCTATTTTAAAAGACGCGTGTTCCGCATTTTGGGCTGCTATTAGCGGTCATATTATGTATGTTTTTCCTTATTTTCTGGGCTGCCAATATCGATATGCGGGCTGCCAATATAAACGCCCTTTGTAAATTGGAGAGTCACTGTTGAAAGAAGATAATGTAAATGTAGATTTATAAAATGAAGCTGTTGAAAATTGGTGATTGGAAATTGATATTTATTTGAATAGTTTATATTTGTAGAACTGTTCTAAACAGAAAATCGTTTGGCAAAATTACAATGATTTTTCATAAATATTTTTTATTATTACATTTAAAAAAATTTTAATTGTTTTTCTAATATGCTGTTTATACTGTAAAATATATTAAATGCTACTGTTTATATATTTGAGCTCCTATGTCATCCTCTGTTGTGCCTCCGTCGTGTCTCTGTCATGCTTATGCACAGCTCCGCCGCCGGCGATCTGCTTGGAGCCCACCGGCGGATCGCCAGACCCCGGCGAACCTGTCGTGGGTAGTCCTGTGGGGCTCCTATAGGAAGATAGACGGAGGCGACTGGTTGTCGGTGATGGGAGAGAGACGGCGGCACAGCACATTGCACATTAACATACAGACATACAGCCACATTACGCATCCTTGTTGTTCAAATACACACACACATTGCACATTACCATCCACACAATCGATTTTCAAACAATCCTGAGCCGGCGAAACATAGACTTGCGTCGGAGAAGACCTGTGTTGTCGGAGAAGAAGAGCCTTGAGTCGGAGATGAACAGCCCTGTGTTGGAGAAGAGAAGCCCCTCGCCGTCGGAGAAGAAGCACTGGATGCAATCGGGAACCCTATTGCCCCCCGAAATTCTCAGTATCAGAAACCGGTACGGGTGAAGAACAAGAATTTCTTCCTTTGAAAGCTAAATTGCCCATTTTTTGCATCATTCTAATTCACTCTCTCTCCTATCAATCTCTCTTTTTATAGATTTTAGACAAGCTAAATATAATTTAAAGTAATTTGAACATTTGATCTATATTTATGATACATTTTTGACACCCTTAAATTAAGGTGATTGTTAACCGCAACCCATTATTGGCTAGCCGCACCCCAAAATCTCCTAATTTTTGCGTCTTTTCGAAATACGCCTTGTACATGCAATTTAAGGAAAAGTGTTCAACGCGAAAGTTGTAGATATCGTACGTGTTGATCACTTTTCCTAAAAATGCATGTACAAGTAGTACTTTGGAAATATGCACAGGTTTTGCGCCTTTTCGAAATACCTTGTACATGCAATTTCAGGAAAAGTTTTCAACAAAAAAGTTATAGATATCGACGAGATCTACAACTTTAGTGTTGAACACTTTTCCTGAAATTGCATGTACAAGACGTATTTCGAAAAGGCTGAAAAATTGGAAGATTTTGAGGTGCGACTAGTCAATTACCGGTTGTGCTTAACAATCACCTAAATTAAATGGTCGAAATCTGATTCTTGAAACAAAAAAAAACCGCCCTTCAAGGCACAGTGCTGCGTTGGGCTCCCGCGGGGGGTGCGCATGTGCTTCGCGCGGGCGTTGCACGCAAGTTGTGTGAGCGCGCGCAGGGCCACGCGTGCTGCACGCCATCATAATTGGATCTGTATTTTGAGGGGGTCTGAGATGGCTTTATGGCCAGGCTTTTGACAGTTTCAAAACAGGCCGGGCCCAAGCCCAAGTCTGTTTAAAAATTACTATATTAAATTTATTTTAAAGTAAAATAATAATTTGAAAGATAAAATTTATAAAATTTTGTCCATGTTAAATCAGGCCCTGAGGCCGAATTTCCAAAATTTCGCCTCGGGCCGAGATTTACAACTTGTAAATCATGCACGCCTCGGCGAGATTTACACTTGTAAATCATGAGACAGGTCCAGGCCAGGATTGGTGCCAGAGTCGAGTCTGGCCCTGACTAGAGCCGGAACTAGGCCATACTTTAAATACATGAAATTCATGATTCATAAGGATTCTTTCAGATGTTAGGAATTTCTTTGGAATTGGAATTGGTCAAATTTCATGGAATTTAATTTTGTACTATGACTAATTATTAAGGATAAAGATAGATATTTTATGAAATTCAGTTTTTTTATCATGGTCATCGTCTCCCGATCTCATCGTCGTCGTCCGATCTCACCGTTGCCGCTCAATCTCGTCGTCGCCGTCCGATCCCGCTACCGCCGCCCGATCTCGCTGCCGCCACCCGATCTCGCTGTCGTCGCCCGATCTCACCACCGTCTTCCGATCTCACCACCTGATCTCGCTGCCACCGCCCGATCTTGTCGTCGCCACCGCCGCCGCCGCCACCCGATCTCGCTGCAGCCGCCCGATCTCACGACAACCACCCAATCTCGCTGTCGACGCCCGATCTCGCCGCCACCACTCGATCTCGTTGCAGCCGCCCGATCTCGCCGCCGCTGCTGCCAGATCTCGTCGTCGCCGCCTGATCACGCCCCCGATCTCGTCGTCATCACCCAATCTCTCCATCGTCGACCGATCTCGTCATCGTCTCGCAATCTCGTCATCGCCGTCCGATCTCGCCGTTGTTGCCCGATCATAATTAATTGTTGATACACTACTTGAATTTGATTTCTATGATGTTGTGTTCCCTTTTTGCCAACTTCTATATTTTTTTAGAAAATGTAAATGAATAATTTCCTTCACCACTTGGTTTTGTTGTATTAACTTTGTCCCGAATGACACAAGACTTCAACTTCAAATGGTCGTTGTCGTCCGATCCTGCAGGCATGAGAAAAAAAAATTCTAAATTAAATCCAATTTTAGAAATCCATCATGCAGTCGAACAACTGCATTGAAATTCAGACCATTTCCAATTCTCACAGGAATTGGAATTGGATGAATTTCAATTCTTGCAATCCAAACGGACCCTAATAGTTGATAGAGTTCCCTAAAATTTATCCGACTCAGGATGGTTTTCAAGACTATGAGGTCAACCAAATACCCAAAATGGATGGGATCAATCGCATAAATCATCGCACATAACAAAGCAGTCCCAACAGTTGAAAGCCAGCGTACACGCTCTCATGAGTACGCACGCGAGCGAATTGCATGCCCTCACACGCATTCGCATCATCCGTATCCACACGGGACGTGCGCACATACAGATCATGTGCTCACAAGCTGCACGGGCGCTCGGCAGCCGCACACACGTGCCCAGGCCGCTCGCACAGACCTCACACTTGACTGCACGCCCACGCCACATGCATGCACGCCATGCGCCCCCGCACGCATGTCGCCTTTGCGTTGACGTCGTTCGTCTAATCCGCGCGTCTTCACCTTTAGACACCAACACCGACCACCGGTGGGCCTTTTCAGGCCTCCCCGAGGCATGCCCCCCATTTTTTAAAAATTAATGATACATGTGATCGAACAAGAGCGTGCAGCGTTATTCACATGTTCAAACTTCAAGATGACACAATTGCTATGGCGCCACTCAAAAAAGCTATAAAAAACTCTTAAGGCATCATTTGAAAACAAGGAACCAAGAAGAAAGAAGAAACTCTGAGGTTTTCAGGTGAAAACCACTTAGAAATCTCTTTCGGAGTTTGAAGATCCGCATCCTCAGATCCCAAGTCCTTCTTGAAGAGTGACTTGAATATCACTTTCAGAGTTTGAAGACCTATTTTGAATTTTGATTCTCAAGTCCTCCTTCAAGAGTGACTTGGAGATGTATAATCTGTACTCCTTAAGTGTTTACTCAAGCATCTGCTCAAGCGCCTACTCAAGTGCCAGCTTTAGAAGCTGCTCCTACGAGCGCAAGGGAAGGCATTGCTTCATCTTCATCTTCATCTTCAAGTATTTGTAATTGGAGTGATGACATATCACCCTTTCTTGAAATTTGCAATTGCATTAACGAAAATAAAGAAAGCATACAGGGGAGGAAACCAAAGAGAAAACTAATACAACAACAAAGAAACAAACAACCAAAATTAGCCGCCCCCCCATGCTCCTGTGGTCCGAAGCCGTCACCTCGACAAAGGCGTCATCCGCCCCAATGCCGCATCCCATACGAAATCCCCCCGAGTTGCGATGCGAGCACAGTAATCCGCCGCCCGGTTCGCACCTCGGCCCACATGCTGAAACCGAACAGCCGCAAAGTCCGAGAGGAACGCGAGGTCAACCACCTCCGGGTAGGAATTGGGGCGGGTCGTACCCCACGCAGCCTTGCTACAAAAATCCAACACGTTAGCAGCATCCCCCTCGATGATGATGCCTTTAGCCGCAGCAAGCGTCGGGGAGACCACCCGACGGATGGCCAAAATAGCTTCAAGCTCGACACGGCCCGGGTCCCAATGTTGCCAAGCAAAACCCGCCGCCATCAAAACCGTGCCAGCCTCAGAACGGACCACAATACCGAGCCCCGCACACCTCGAAGGAAGCAACGAACCATCCACATTAACTTTGATCCACCCGGGCGGTGGGGGGCACCAAAAGTGATTACGAAACAGCCCCGAGGGGCGGTTGGTGCCCCAACATCCCAGCCGAAGACCTTGGTCAAATAGGGTGAGGTTCTCCATAACAGTTGCCGCAATAACCAAAGGGGTACCAACCTCGCGATTGTGGACCTTAGCGTTACGCGCACGCCAGCATTGGTAGGCCACATAACAAAGAAGGCGAATCGGTGAAGGGCGGCCTTCCCTCCCTGACGCGCGACACTTTCAACCTCCGCCCAGGTCCATCCCGTGGGGATCCGCAGGCCCCAGCGGTGGAGCTCTTTCCCCACAGCCTGCACCCGGCTGCATCCTCCCACAAGGTGGTCCAGGTCCTCAGTAGCCGCACAACCCCAAGGACATAAACAGTCCTCCACCAATCCACGGCGCAGGAGCCATGCACGCGTGGGCAGCGCATCCCAAACCAGCCGCCAGCAGAATAAACGCTCTCGGGGGTGCAACCGGAAGGCCTTGAGCCAGCGCACATCCTTGACCGGGATAGACGGCGGTGGCTTGGGGTAAGCCAAGGAAGAAACTCCTCTGCCGCTCAGCTGAGACAATAGCTCCGGGGTATCCTCACCCCCTCCGCCCGGCTATAGCTGCACAATAGTGTTACAAAGGTCCTGCCCCACAACCTGATCAAGAAGAGCCACGTCCCAAGCATTGTCCGTACCCATAAGGTCAGCAACAGTGAGGCCCTCCAAAGCTGAACTGTCAACAAATGTAGGACAATGGTTCAGAGGGGTATCAAGGATCCACGTGTCGGTCAGAGCCAACACCCGCCTCCCGTTACCAATCTGCCAGCGAATAATTGGAGCAAGACTGGCAAGGCCATGGCGGAGTATGGCCCACGTCGGGGAATCAGCCCGATTCGAGGAGGGGTTACAAATACGACCACCATATTTCCCGAGAAAAACCGCACCAAACAAGGTATCCGGAGCCTTCAACAGATCCCAAGCCAAGCGTGCCCGCAGCGGCCTTCCCAGTAACGTAGTTGGCGAAGCCCCAGGCCCGGTATGTTTTGGAGTGCAAATGAGATCCCACTTTACATAGTGCAAGCCCCGGGAATTCGGACCCTTTTGCCACAGAAATTTGCAGGCCAGCTGTTCCACAGTATCAATCATCGCGCGGGGGAGGCTCGAGTGGGTCATCACATACACCGGAACCTAGAGGAAGGAGAAACGAAGCAAAGCAATCCGGCCCGCCAGAGATAGATGTTGGTTTCCCCAAAGACGGATCTTCTGCTGCCACTGGGTTAACGTGCAGGCGAAATCAGACATAGTGAGCTTCCGCATAGCAAGTCTGATGCCCAAATAATCCAGCTCCTTAACTTTCCGGAAACCCAATTTGCGGGCCACCGGTCCCCAAGCCACCCGGGCATTGCCTTGCTAACCAGCACCATGGATTTAGCCTTATTGATTCGCTGTCCAGTCCATCTGCAGTATGCTTCCAGCAACCGAGAGCCCTCCCGAACCGCCGCCGAGGTTGCCCGCGCAAATAGGAGAATGTCATCGGTATAAAGAAGGTGGGAAAGAGGTGGACCACCCGGGGAAAGAGGGAACCCAACGCCGCTCCCGATGCATGGATTGCGGAGGACAGTAATTCGGAACATAAAATGAAGAGATAGGGAGATAGCGGGCAACCTTGACGAAAACCACACGCTCCCTCAATCCAATTGGATCCACGACCATTGATCAACAAGGAGAAGGATGGCGCCTGGACACATTGGAGCAGCTAATTCTTAAACCGGGCCGGAAAACCAAAGCGGTAAGCACCTGCTCAAGCGTACGCCAACTCATACGATCGTAAGTCTGCTCCATATCCACCTTGACAGCGAGGAAACCTTCCTTGAGTGGGAATCCGCAACTTGTTAACTGCCTCTTGAGCAAGGAGGCATTGGTGGGAGATGCTCCGGCCCGAGACAAAGGCACCTTGCTCCGGGGAGATGAGGCGCGGGAGGACATTCTTCAAACGACCCACCAGAATTTTGGATGCAATTTTATAAACCGTCTGGCATAGGCTAATGGGCCTAAACTTCTTCGGTGTATCCGCATGTGCCACCTTGGGGATAAGAACCACCACGGTCTTCTTCCAATCCTCTGGCATGATCCCCGTAAGGAAAAACTCCTTCACCGCCCTGCACACATCCAAACCCACGATGTTGAAACCAGAAACCTGGTCTCTGTGGAGTTCGGGGTCCCTTGAAAAGGGGTGACCTCACACTTACTACACTCGAGAGAACGTCACGGACCAAAGGATCAAGAAGCTAGGAATAGACCCTCGGCTCTAGCGCGGAGGTCCCACCTCACACCCGAAGGCTACCCGAGCACTTCCCCTCCCTAGCCAATGCTCGAGCTAGGGTGCCTGGAGGAGCTCTCTCAACTCTACCAAGAAGAAACCAAGGGAGGAGCCAGCAAGAAGAAGAAGATGAAGTCCCTCTCCAAGGCACCCAAGGGGGTCTATTTATAGTTTTCCAAACACCTTGGACCAAAATGACTGAGATACCCTCACGCCCAAAAAGCCTTGGGCCAATAGAAAACAGCCACGCCGGGGGTAAAGGGGGATTTTCCCCGAGGGCAAGAAGGTAAAACTGCAAGGGGGCAAGGGCGAGACCCTGGCCCCCGGCGGTCTCGCCCGCCAGGCCGCCGAGCAAGGAGAGGCGGGGGCGAGACCCTGGCCCCCTGGCCGGTCTCGCCCGCTAGGCCGCTGAACAAGAAGAGGCGGGGGCGAGACCCTGGCCCCCGGCCGGTCTCGCCCCGCTAGGTCGCTGAACAAGAAGAGGCGGGGCGAGACCCTGGCCCCGGCCGGTCTCGCCCGCGCTAGGCCGCCGAGCAAGAAGAGGCGGGGGCGAGACCCTGGCCCCCGGCCGGTCTCGCCCCGCTAGGCCGCTGAACAAGAAGAGGCTGGGGCGAGACCCTGGCCCCCGGCCGGTCTCGCCCCGCTAGGTCGCCGAGCAAGAAGAGGTGGGGGCGAGACCCTGGCCCCCGGCCGGTCTCGCCCCGCTAGGCCGCTGAAAAAGAAGAGGCGGGGGCGAGACCCTGGCCCCCGGCCGGTCTCGCCCGCTAGGCCGCCGAGCAAGAAGAGGCGGGGGCGAGACCCTGGCCCCCGGCCGGTCTCGCCCCGCTAGGCCGCCAAAGAGTTCGAAATACTGGCGGCCTGCGACCTGCGGCCTAAGGCGGCTTGCGGCCTGGCGGCCTGGGCGGCTTGCGGCGGCTTGCGGCGGCTTGCCAAGAGCGCCTTGGGGGGAGAAATATTTTCTCCCCCTACTAGTATGTCTTTCAAGTTCACCAAAAATTGGCCCCTAGGAGTGCAAAACTCCCAAAAAGCTTAAAAAACTTGTTTACCTTGTTTTGGGCCCACTCTTCGCGAATACGGGGTTGTACACAATCCCCGCTCTTTTCGAGGTTGGCACAAGCTCGGAAAGAAACATCCAACCCAACGTATTCGCGGAGTGTAACTTCCCCTCGGGGTCAACCTGCCATGCAGCTATGGGAGTCTGGGTGGTGAGACCTCCTATGGGTGAAAACACTTAGTCTCCACGAGAGGTACCACCGCCCTGTCAGCTAGTAGGAGTCTGGCAGCGGGACCATCTCGGAGCAAAGGGACTTACTCTCTACGAGAGGTACCACGACCCTGCCAGCTAGTGGGAGCCTGGCAGCGGGACCACCTCGGAGAAAAGGGACTTGGGCTACCACGAGAGATCACCTACCCAGCCAGCTAGTGGGAGCCTGGCGGCGGAATCATCATCGGAGCAAAGACTTGGGTTATTACGAGAGATCAACCTGGCCTGCCAGCTAGTGAGAGCCTGGCAGCGGAATCCATCTCGGAGCTAAGGGACTTAGCCTCCACGAGAGATCAACCTGCCCTGCCAGCTAGTGAGAGCCTGTCAGCGGAATCCATCTCGGAGCTAAGGGGCTTAGCCTCCACGAGAGATCAACCTGCCCTGCCAGCTAGTGAGAGCCTGGCAGCGGAATCCATCTCGGAGCTAAGGGACTTAGCCTCCACGAGAGATCAACCTGCCCTGCCAGCTAGTGAGAGCCTGGCAGCGGAATCCATCTCGGAGCTAAGGGGCTTAGCCTCCACGAGAGATCAACCTGCCCTGCCAGCTAGTGAGAGCCTGGCAGCGGAATCCATCTCGGAGCTAAGGGACTTAGCCTCCACGAGAGATCAACCTGCCCTGCCAGCTAGTGAGAGCCTGGCAGCGGAATCCATCTCGGAGCTAAGGGACTTAGCCTCCACGAGAGATCAACCTGCCCTGCCAGCTAGTGAGAGCCTGACAGCGGAATCTATCTCGGAGCTAAGGGGCTTAGCCTCCACGAGAGATCAACCTGCCCTGCCAGCTAGTGAGAGCCTGGCAGCGGAATCTATCTCGGAGCTAAGGGGCTTTGCCTCCACGAGAGATCAACCTGCACTGCCAGCTAGTGAGAGCCTGGCAGCGGAATCCATCTCGGAGCTAAGGGGCTTAGCCTTCACGAGAGATCAACCTGCCCTGCCAGCTAGTGAGAGCCTGGCAGCGGAATCCATCTCGGAGCTAAGGGGCTTAGCCTCCACGAGAGATCAACCTGCCCTGCCAGCTAGTGAGAGCCTGGCAGCGGAATCCATCTCGGAGCTAAGGGGCTTAGCCTCCACGAGAGATCAACCTGCCCTGCCAGCTAGTGAGAGCCTGGCAGCGGAATCTATCTCGGAGCTAAGGGGCTTTCCATGGACCACAAATATTTTTCGGTGGTTCTACCATTACATAGCTAATACAACGCAAGCTAAGTTCATTACAAAAAAGATGATTCACTTCTCTCTTACCTCCCTCTTCCCTCGTGAATCATCCGATCCTTCCCCGGGTGCCCACATCAACCCTGTCCTCACATCTCTCCTCTGCTGCCCCAGGTCGGACTTCTTCAATCCGCACCGGGTCTTGCGCTCGTTGAGGCTGATGAGGTTGCGGGGCTGGGGCTCTTGTCCTTCTCAACTCCAGAAATTCGGGCAAGTAGATGTCGCGTGGCCTTCCTCCTGGTGGAGCTCACAGAAGGGTAACTCTACTCTGACTCTTTTCCTTCCGTACGGTTCCTCCTCCCCCTTCGACCAATTTCCATCGCTTGCTGTGGTGGGGGTAGGAGTTGCCTAGGGGCTTGCCTCTGGAAGTTGAACCTTCCTTGGCCCCCATGAAAGTTTCCCCCATCATGGGCGTAACCCCTTCCCGGGCCCTGAATGGGTCCTCCCTGCTGCCTCCAACCTGGCTCTGGACCCTCCTGAGCTCTCCGCTCTTCTCTCCTTCTCCCCTCCTGGGGCCTCGAGCCACCTTGCTCCTTTCCTCTGTCTCTGTCAGCTTTGCCAATTTCTTGACAAACGCCGGGTTGGCCGCCTCCATGGCTATCTCCTCTGCCGCCCTTTCCATCAGCTCCTCGAAGGAAAGGGGGCCTTCTGGTCAAGCTCATCTTGAAGAAGCCTCCTTCAGCCCAACGGTGAAGGCCATCTGGAGAGCATACCCTGGCATCTCCTGGACCTCCAGGATCTCCTCTTGGAACCTGTCAACATAGCGGGCCAGCGACTCCTCGGCCCCCTGCCTTATCAAGAAAATGGACTCAGGACTCCTCTTCCGCTTCTTGGAGGTGGAGAAGCGGAGCTGGAAGCTTCGGCTCAAGTCCTCGAACCCGTAGATCGACCTCGGAGGGAGTTGATGGAACCAGTCCCTTGCCTTCTCCTTCAACGTGATCGCAAAGGGCGACACTTGAAGGCGTCCATCATCGGCCTGATGGAGACGGCATCCTCGAACCACTGCAGATGCTGAACAGGGTCGTCCTTCCCGGAATAGTAAGTCATGTCTGGCTCTCTAACCCTCGGGAACGGGAGCTGAGATGATTAGCTCGCTGAAGGGTGACCCCCTAAGGGGGGTCTCGCCACCTCCACTCGCGCGACCTGCTCGCCTTGAAGTTGGCACTCGCCGGGCTGGAGAACAGCTCCCGGCCGGTGAGGTCTCGCTCGACCCCATCGCCCATCCTCTCCTTCCCGGGCCTTCTTCCTGGGACACTTCCTTCTCCCCCCGCTGGGGTCATCTCGCCCTGAGGAGCAATGCTTCGCAGCATCTCCATGATGCCCTGGATGGAGGCCATGAACTCTTGCCTCCCCACAAAGGGTCCAGGGGTGGGGAGCTCGCCGAGGTCATCACTACCTCCTTGACCTCCTGTCATGACACCCTCTCGAGATCTTCTGTGCTGGTCACTGTCCACGCTCACTGCACCAAAATGTTGAAACCAGAAACCTGATCTCTGTGGAGTTCGGGGTCCCTGAAAAGGGGTGACCTCACACCTACTACACTCGAGAGAACGTCACGGACCAAAGGATCAAGAAGCTATGAATAGACCCTCGGCTCTAGCGCGAGGTCCCACCTCACACCCCGGAGGCTACCCGAGCACTTCCCCTCCCTAACCATGCTCGAGCTAGGGTGCCTTGGGGAGCTCTCTCACTCTACCAAGAAGAAACCAAGGGAGGAGCAAGCAAGAAGAAGAAGATGAAGTCCCTCTCCAAGGCACCCAAGGGGGTATATTTATAGTTTTCCAAAACCCCTTGGACCAAAATGATGAGATACCCTCACGCCCAAAAAGCCTTGGGCCAATAGAAAACAGCCACGCCGGGGGGTAAAGGGGGAATTTTCCCGAGGGCAAGAAGGTAAAACTGCAAGGGGGCAAGGGCGAGATCCTGGCCCCCGGCGGTCTCACCCCGCCAGGCCGCCGAGCAAGGAGAGGCGGGGGCGAGACCCTGGCCCCTGGCCGGTTCGCCCCGCTAGGCCGCTGAACAAGAAGAGGCGGGGGCGAGACCCTGCCCCCCGGCCGGTCTCGCCCGCTAGGTCGCTGAACAAGAAGAGGCGAGGGCGAGACCCTGGCCCCCGGCCGGTCTCGCCCCGCTAGGCCGCCGAGCAAGAAGAGGCGGGGGCGAGACCCTGGGCCCCGGCCGGTCTCGCCCGCTAGGCCGCTGAACAAGAAGAGGCGGGGGCGAGACCCTGGCCCCCGGCCGGTCTCGCCCCGCTAGGTCGCCGAGCAAGAAGAGGCGGGGGCGAGACCCTGGCCCCCGGCCGGGTCGCCCCGCTAGGACGCTGAACAAGAAGAGGCGGGGGCGAGACCCTGGCCCCCGGCGGTCTCGCCCGCTAGGCGCCGAGCAAGAAGAGGCGGGGGCGAGACCCTGGCCCCCGGCCGGTCTCGCCCCGCTAGGACGCCAAGAGTTCGAAATACTGGCGGCATGCGACTGGCGGCCTGAGGCGGCTTGCGGCCTGGGCGGCCTGGGCGGCTTGCGGCGGCTTGCGGCGGCTTGCCAAGAGCGCCTTGGGGGGAGAAATATTTTCTCCCCCTAGTATATGTCTTTCAAGTTCACCAAAAATTGGCCCCTAGGAGTGCAAAACTCCCAAAAAGCTTAAAAACTTGTTTACCTTGTGTTTGGGCCCACTCTTCGCGAATACGGGTTGTACACACGACATCCCAAAAATTTTGGGAAAAAAGAAGCGGTCATACCATCCCAGCCCGGAGCCCGGTTAGGCTGAGAGCACGAACCACAGTCCAAATGTCCGCATCAGTGACCTCCTGAAGCAGATCCACCTCAAATTGGGGGAGAACCGCAGCCCGGTCTTCAAAGGAGGCCACCCCTCCAGAACAGGTGGGTCGCACCGCCATTTTTGAGCAAAATATTGAACAAAGGACTGCTCGATCACCGCAGGGTCCTGCGAAATCTCCGAGTCAGCAAGCTCAACTTGATGAATTCGATTCTCACGCCGACGGGCGAGGCCATAGAGTGGAAGTAGGTAGTATTAGCATCGCCCTCTGAATCCATCGAACCTTCGCTCTCTGGCGCCACCAAGTGTTTAATCGAGATAAGGTACCCGAGAGAGACTTTACCTTTTCAATCAGATTAGCAGCATCAAACTCGGACCACTCAGTCCCCCGACATTCCCGGGCCTGGAGTTCAGCAACCTCGACCTCATAAACAGCTTTTTGTTTGTCCAGGTCCGCAAGTTTGTTCCGGCTCAAAAAAAATAAGGTCCTGAGGCTGCGTGAGCAGTTAGTCTGGAGCACTTTCGTCGGGTTCCCAGCTCCACAAACTACGCCAATTCTTTGTACCACACCTCTAGCCGCGGGGAAGGAGAGCCAGGTATCTTCAAACCGCAACCAACGCGCGGGGTTGTCCGCCAAGGTCCATCCGGGGTAGCAGAATAAGACAATGGTCAGAGTCAACCCGATTGAGATGACGCACCGGGCCAAAGGCAGCAGCTCCCAACCCTCGGTATTGGTCAGAATCCGGTCGAGCCTAATCCAAATGCGTCCCACCCCCGGTGGTTGTTACACCAGGTGTATCGCGGCCCCGCAAAATCAATTTCCCGCAGGTCCGCTAAGGTGAAAGCCTCCTCCATCTCACGCGCACCCGCCGAGTACACAAAGTCCTTGCCACCCATCTTTCCTCAGGTCTTAGGATGCAATTAAAATCCCCCCCCACAAACGCCGAGAGAGAACCGGACAGCCACCCATTCAGCGCAGACCAAATTCCCCGACGAACATAAGGGTCCTTATTAGCGTACACAAAGTCCTTGCCACCCATCTTTTCCTCAGGTCTTAGGATGCAATTAATATCCCCTTTCAAGATTCTATCACTTGTAACCTCAAATTAATTAATGGATTTGGTCGGCACCGAATTGTCCATGCGATTTTTTTCCTTTTCTGATTTTCCACATAAAAGTCTTGACGTCTCTGTCGTTGATTCTCTTTTGACTGTTTGCGCGCTTGACAGAGTAAGCGCTAAACAACCCACAACATTACTCATTTGAATGAGCATCAAATTTTGGAGCATTTGAAATATGCTAATATAAGGGAGTCTTCAGTGAAAAGGTCGATGACTAGGGCATCAACATAGAGGCTTGGGCAAATGCTAACTGTTGCGGACAACTCAACCCTTCTGCTAGACCGGATTAAACTATGTCGTCTTAACCCGTGAAGCGGTCGAGTGAGCACACAGTCACTGAATAAGCAGAAACACACAAAACACTTTTAACATGAAAACCCTCCTTAAATAAGTAAAAAACCACGTCATCGGTACAGTGGCGGTCAAACTTCACTATCAGCGGATGTTTACAAATTGTGTGGAGAACTGAGGGTGACAGGACGGTCCTCGTTACAATAGTAAGATGAGAGAATGAGAGTGCTCGGTGGGCGACATGCCACCTCACACAAAGATGGTACTTTTCTATGCTCTGATGGAGCGTCTCCGAATGCTGCTTGACGACCTTCGCGGCGGTGCGCGCAGAGATGCGAGGGCGGCAACTTGAGTAGCGCTGCACATGTAGGAGGCTTTGCAGAATGTCGTGTTGAACGTCTTATTCTTGAGAGCATCGTGGACTTAGAAAGATTTTTGGGCCGCCCGGCTGGTCGAGGAGGCTCGTAGGAGGATTTTGCAGAGCTCCGACCTAAGGAAGAAGAAGACAGGGAGAGGAAAAGTTAGAAGAAGACAGGGTAGTGGCCGCCCCTTGCGAGTGGTGCCTTGCGGCCACTGGAGGCCGACACAGGGAGGGGCGGTTGCGGCGTGGCCCCGGCATGCGCCTGGGCGCGCGCGGAGGTGCGCCCACTCCTAGGCGTGTGCACCCCCGCGTGCAAACGGGCTCTCCCGGTGGGGTGAGTGCACCTGGGTACGAGTGGAGGGCCCACACACCTGAGTGTGTGCGCCCGCGGGCGGAGGTGCGAGTGTATCCGGGCACGCGTATCCATGCACAACGATATAAGAACTTGGGCGCGTCCGCCTGCGCGCGCACCTGTGCGCCTGCGTGCATGGGCGCATGCACATGTGGGCACACCTGTGTGCCTACGTGCATGGGTGCATGCGTGTGCACACTTGGGCTTGCGATTTGGCCCTCTCAGGCATGCGCACTCATGTGTTGCCGGACGCGTCTTTTCGCGTGTGCTTTTTGGATTACTGGTTTTCGTGTGTGATTGCTCTTTTGAGCGCCCCATGTATGATTGCCACACTGTTGGCCTGACGTTGTCATTGTTGTTTATTTCTAGTGAATTTTTTTTGTAATTCTCGTTTGCTTTGATTTTCAGATCTCAAAGCATAGTGTGCAAGTTTGCTCGATGCGATTGCGCTCCACACTTATGGCGAGCAAGTTGTAATTTGAAGAAAAAGATACGGGTTACCTGTCAATCTTTAAAAAAGGATTCCTCATGCTGAATAAAGAGTTCAAAACCCTCCTAAGGGTTGGCTGGCGGTTGTCAGACGATATTACTGTCTGGATTCTGATTTCCGCTGTGCGAAGAGGTGATTGACATCTTGAAGTTTTGCAGTCCCTATGTCGCAATTTACTCCTCTTGAGATGACACCCATCATGGGGTTGGTTGTGTTCTTCAAAGAGCATGACTCGAAGTTCTCCTTGGAGTTGTTCAGAGATTGGTGTGAGGTCTGTATTGACGGTGGTGGTCGTGTTGAGGATTACAACAAGAGCTTGCATGATTTTGAGAGTCAGACAGATTGTCGGCACGAGAACACCTTGCTTTGCTATGTTCGAAGCTCCTGGCATCTGCCGGAGCTTTCAAATTATTTGTCTAGTCGTTGTCGTCGTTAGAAGGGATGAGAGCGGGTCTTCTCTCCTGTGCTAGGATTCAAAGAGTCTCGTGAGCTGGCGAATTGTTTGTTTAACATCTCTCTATTTGTGGAGGAGAAGCACATGTGGTTTACGAACTTTTAAATGATTCTAATCACGTTACGGAGGTGTCGTCAGCTTGTGATCGGAAGAGGAAGCTTGCCTCGATGGATGCCAGTGGAGGGGATGCAGTGCCTTGACCTTCGTCGGGGCAGAGGGATTGCTAGACTGAGAAGATTCCTCGAGATGAGGTTGCATTGGCTGATCCTGATGTCGAAGTGTTAGAGTCTTCTGCCCCCCCCCCCCCCTCGAGTCCTTTGTTCGGATATGTCTGCCCCCGAGTGTCTTCCTCTTCTAAGGCGACGAGTGATGTGGTTAGTGACCCCCTTTGTTTCTGGCTTTTAGTTTAACTTCTTTGTGTAGTTCTGACATTTCCTTCCTTTTTGGCTGCAGATTGATGCTCAGACTAATATAGTGATCACGTGGCATGACAATTACGTGAGTTTGAAAGATGGGTAGCTGGCTCTTCAGGAGAAGCTTTGAGTGGCAGAGAGTTCATTGGCCGACTTGAAGGAGGAGCATGATCAAGATATTTCTTGATTCCAGTGGATCGGTTTGGAGTTGAAGGCAGAGCTTGAGGGGACTCTGGCAACGTTGCTGACAGAGAAGTCCATAGTGGAGAGCTCTGCGCAGTTAATGAAGACTGGACATGAGGTTGCTTCTCGTTTGGAGGCGAAGATGAGGGCTTCAAAGGCTGAGGTGGAGCGAATTTCCTCAGAGGATCGAGTAGCGGCAATAAAGGCTGTCGGGCTTGCCGAGTACAAGGACTCCTTGGATTATATGTGCGATCGTTGCTTGATTGGCAAGGAGATCCACTAGGAGGTCTAGACCAGAGAGGTAGAGCCCCAAATGGAGGATATCTGAGATGTTGCTCTCAGGCGTGGAGTATCAAAGACACTCTGGATGATAGCCAGGAGGCTTGTGTGTGATGTCTCTGGCCTTGATTTTGATGATCTTTTTAATGATGATGGCTCGAATTCCGATCCTGACGTGAACATAGTCGGCCAGTAGTCTCTTGGCCTTTGTCTATTTATACTTGTTTTGTTAGCTGAGTCTTGTATGATGTTGTTACCTTTATGGGGGCTTTGTATTCATCTGTGCTTTTGTTCTTGTACATTGTATCATCTTTTGACAATATGTGTATGTTGCTTGGGGGCACTCTTTTAGATTACCTTTGCAATTCTCTTTCAGTATTGAGCTTAGCTTATGTAATGATTTTATATGTATTGACGTTGTTAATTGGTTGTCTGTTGAAGGACGAGACCTGGTGATGTCTTAACTTGCTGGCCATGTAAAGATTAAGATATCCGGTTCGGGGGTGCCGCTAATTGTAGTGACCTACCGCGGGGGATAAGGATGCTCTCTCGATCAGGGGCAGTGCGAGGTCATTCTTGCCAAGTAGTGAGAGGTCAAATGAGTGGAGCATGCTGCCATGAGGCATGTGTTATGAGCGCGCTGCACGAGGACAGGTGTTGTGAGCGCGCTGCTTGAAGGCAGGTGCTGTTAGTGAGTGTGTTGCACGAGGGTAGGTGATGTTAATGAGTGCACTGCACGAGGGCAGGTGTTGTGAGCGCACTGTCCAAAGACAAGTGTTGTTTAATGATTGTGCTGTATGAGAGCATGTGTTATTAATGAGCGTGCTGCATGAGGGGCAGGTGATGTGAGTGCCCTGCCGGATGGCAGGTGCTGTTAATGAGTGCACTGCACAATGGATGATGTTGTTAATTAGCACGTTGCACTAGTGCAGGTGTTGTGAGCGCGCTGCTTAAAGGCAGGTGCTGTTAATGAGCATGCTGATGAGGGCAAATGTTGCTAATGAGCATGTTGCACGAGAGGAGTTGATGTGAGGGCTCTACGACGTAGATGATGCTTGCCTTTATAGACATGAAATGCATTATCTTTAAAAATCATTAGTTTCTCAGTCAGAAGTATGCTCATGCGGTAATTTACATGAAGCATTCATTGAAAAAGAAAGCTAATAAAAAATTGTGCTGGCACAGGTAGAGCCTTGCTGATGGATAGAGAGATTTCTCTTAAGTTGATTGTCCTACGGGTTGCCTCCGGTCCATCTTGGCGAGCTCATGGCTGACTTCCCGCTGGCCAATTTGGTGCTTGCTATTGTAAGAATTTTTCCAACAACCCTTGTTTGACGAGGCGCTCAATATCCTTTTAGTTTGGAGCAATTTTTTATGTTGTGTCCTCGTCCGCGTGGAACTCGCAGTACTTTGACTGATCGCCTGCATATCTTGTGAGAGGTCCAGGTTTGTTGAGTATCTCTTTGTCATGGATTGCGTAGAGTATGTTTGTTCTGGAGGCGTGAGGGGTGTGTAGTTTCGATGTTGTCTTGGTCGCGGGTTTCCACGCTGCCAACTGTTCTTTGTAATATTTGGTGAGGCTTCTTGCTCCGTCCTTTTCGGGATTCCATCAAATTGTCGTTGATGTGTATTGATAGCTTCTTCAGCGGTGATCTGTGCTCTGACCTATCGTACCAGCTCAGGGTAGGTTGTCATTATTCTTTCAATAATGTTGAGTAGAAGCTTCCGGGACGGAGTCCTCTTACAAAAAACACTCGCAGGAGCTCTAGGCTTACCCAGAGATTTGTCGTGCCTCTGAAGTGAAGCGTCAGAAGAAATTTTAAGGGTTTCCCCTTCGCTGTGGTGGATTCCGGACAAGTGAGAGAGATCTTTGACTATCCACGACTAACGATGAATTGGTCAGTAAATTGTTGTACTAGTTCTGCAAAATTCTTGATTTTACCATCTTTTAGGAAAGGAACTAGGTGTGAGCATGTCCTTTCAGAGTTGCCCGGAACGCTTGACACAATAGTGGATATGGGGCATTGTAGAGTCGCATAATGATTCTGAAGTGTCTGACGTGCTCCGAAGGATCATCCATTCTGTCATATGTCTCGATCTTTGGGAGCTTAAGATGTGGGGTTGGATGCGCCAGAACCTCAGGCGTGAAAGGTGAGCTAAGATGGAGAGGGCGGTTGTCGATGTGGTACGTTGCTTGCCACGTTCACGCTCTTCGACAATTAACCAAGAACTTCTTCGTGTGTGAACCTTTCATCTTATGTAAGTCTGATGCTTGTTGTTTCTGGGTGAGTGTTATGATGCTGAGATTCAAGCTTTGTGGTCGTGCAAATTATGCGCGCTGATCTGGCTGTATTGGGAAGATCTTCCACGACGGGCAAGTGTGCGAGATGCTCGGCTAGAGCGTGATCGAGAGCTGGCGGAGGTAGACTGCCTTGTCAGAGGGCAGGATTATGAGCTTGTGGCGCGCTTCTCGAGGCGTAAGGATCTCTGTCTCATGTTCTTCTTTGCGTCGTACACATGCTTCCAGTGTGTATCAAGTGCATTCATGGACTCTCCTGCAAGAGGCATAACGGCGAGTGAGCGGGAGAGAGCTAATTTACGTGCCCCCCATGGATTGATCTTCGTTAGTGCGGGGGCTTTCCTACCATGGTCACTAGTCACGAGTACCGTTGTGCAGAGGGTACTGTCTTCTGAATCTTCAGAAACTATTCAAACTTGGGGGAACGTGTTCCTACAGACGGTGTCAAGCTGTTGCGGCCAATCAGCCCTCCTGGTAGACCGAACTAAACTAGGTCGCCTTATCCCGTAAAGCAGTCGAGCGCGCACACAGTCACTAAATAAGTAGAAACACATAAGACAATTTTAACGTGGAAAAAACCTCTTAAATGGGTAAAAAATCACGTGACCGGTACGATGTCGGTCAAACTTCACTATCGGCGGCTGTTTACAGATTATGCGGAGAACTGAGGGCGACAAGCCGCTCCTCGTTATAATAGTGAAATGAGAGATTGAAAGTGCTTGGTGGGCGACAGACCGCCTCACACGAAGCTAATATTTTTATATGCTTTGATAGAGCATCTCAGAAGCTGCTTGACGAAATTCGGCGGCGCGGAGTGCACAGAGATGCGAGGGCGGCGACTTGAGTAGCGCTGCGCATGTAGGAGGCTTTTCGGAATGTCGTGGAACGTATTCTTCCTGGGAGCGTCGTGGACTTAGGCGGATTTTTGGGCGGCACGGCTGGTCGAGGAGGCTCGTAGGAGGATTTCAGCAGAGCTCCGGCCTGAGAAAGAAGAATACTGGGAGAGGAAAAGTGGAAATAAAGGGGGTCCTGGGGCCTTTTTATAGGCTCCAGGAGATAGTTACGGTGGTTACGCAGTTATCCGCACACCGCAACTACCCATAAATACAGTTTGTAGACCACATTTAATATAGTTACAGGTGTTTATAACGTGCATAATATTACTAAATGTAAGCCATTTTTAATTAATGATAATCCCCCACTAATTATGACGGTTAGTGGGTGGTTACCTACGAAATGGACTACGGTGATCGCGGCGGAATGATCAGACGGCGGGGAAGGTCTGCTACGATTGAGCGGCCACTTCATCGGCGGATGGCCGCCAGCGAGGGAAGAGGAGGAGCCACGACCGGTGGGACAACCACCGTGGCGAGAGAACTTGTGGGAAGGGGTGGCCGGCCGCGGAAGGGGCGTTCTGGCACAGCCACCCCTTGCGGGCGACGTTCTGCGGGCCGCGGAAAGGGCTGCTGGGCACGGGAGGCGGGAGGCGGCCGCGGGGGTGGGCAGCCGGGTCGTGGCCGCCCCTTGCGATCGGAGCCCGCGGCTGCGGGAGGCGGCCGCGGGGAGGGGCGATTGCGGCATGGCACCGGCGTGGCCGGTCGGCCTTGGGACGCCTGGCGTCGGTGACAGCGGCGCGGGCAATCCGTCCTGGTGGTGGATCGGACGGTGCACGCAGATCGCGTGTGGCGATCGCATCTGTGGCGGTCAAACTATGATCCCACCAAGTTAGTGAGGGTTCATGGGGAAGAGGCTATACGCACCCCAAATTCTTTATAAAATTTAGTAATGACCTCATCACCAACTAAGCTAGGATGGATTTATAACGATAGAACTTCTGTCACATGAATTCGACGCCAGTGTGGGCAATTTTGTGAATGGAAAATCGTGAAATTGTGAAAGTGGGTCTAGGGAAGGATACAAGAGGCTTGATGAAATGATTATATAAAATTTTGAGATATTTTTTGACCAATAAATATACAAACATTATAACATTAAACATGAATGACTATATCATTAAACAATGAATCAATAATAAACTACTAAATAAGAATAAAAGCTCACATACAATAAGAATTCAACTCAAACCTATCTCTTATAGAGCCTCAACTGACCCAACTACGCCAAATACTATAATATGCTCATAAATGTCATACAATAAAATAAAAACAAAGCTGAAAGCTCACATACTATAATGCTCACATTCAACGGTGCTAATGCTCACATACAATAAGATACAAAGTCACCTAGTATTTGACTGTTACTTTGAAAATATTATGTCATGGGCGACGATGCTTGCACTAATGCTTCTGGGTTCGATGCATTGAAGTCAGGTGATCTACCATCAATAATTGTTCAGAAGATGTAACCAAAAATAAAATAATTTAATGATTCAATCATTCAGAATAACAATCCAGGCCTCCTCCGCATTTAGGAAAAATGTTAGAATAACTACAAAATTGTCATTACTGCTAATGCTCCTAAAACAACCCTGTAAACCACGACAACATTTGTAAAAAATTTCCCAAAAATAAGACAACATGTGTGAATGAAAACAAGGGGATTTTTTTAGCATTGTTATAATTGCAAATTGAACATTTTTCATGTACGGACACGTACATCGGCCGACATCTGGGACCAATAGCTGCGCATCATAGTGTGCGTTGCGGCGAACACAACAATTCAAGAATAGTTATTGGTCTCGGTAGCAAACATAGAAATAAAGCTTAGCAATGAGCCCGAGTGTTATTCATATTAGTGTTCCTTAATAATGCATCTTGTGCTTGTAGCCTTATTTAAATCAAAATGAACAATGAAAAGCATTATACTTTTTTTATGCGTATCTGATTTATGTATTCAAATATTCAATGATGAAGCTTAAGTGCACATATAAAATAGTATAGACGCGTACTGCGTACAGGCTGCATTCTTGGATGCCTAAAGTGCTGCTGGATATGTACGGTTTAAAATAAAAGTTGAATAATTTAGATGAACTTTTTCGTGCGTCAAGCTCAATTTAGCTTAAGTTTAAGTAAAGATGTACCATAGATTTATTATTAATTTTAATTCGACGTACTTAGGACTCATTTGGTGGTTGTAAACCGAATTTTGATTTTATATTTATTACTTTTATTTTAATTTTTTTATGTTGAAAACTAGGGCTCCACTTGGCACAATGGTGGCAGTACAGACCTCAACTAGGAAACTTCACCCACTTTTATGCTCAAACTAATATTCTCTTGGCAATAAGCATAATCATTAACATGCTAAACATGTATTCCATAATGGTAGCGGTTTTGTCCAAACTTAAGGGAGCAAAAATACTGTCCCTTTGAACAAAAAAGGTCACCCCCAAAGAATGTACATTTGACATGACTACAATTATAATAGTCATCAAAAAAGAAAACTAGTTTCGACCACCACCATCGTGCCAAAGGGAGCCATTGAACGAGCATGTGGTCTCAAAAACACACACTTCTTATTTTGAGGTATGTCAGTAGAAATTTATTTTGAGAGGTGTCAGGAGAAACGATTGATTATCCAAAAAAAAAATTTGGGGTGGGGGATGTTACAAGCAATCCTAAAAACACCTAAACGGTTATTCAAACCCCCAAAAATGTTTAAATTCATTGGACTGCGAATATAATGCTTATAACATTGCCCCATTTTTCTGCAATGACATTTTTTTTCCCATAAAAAAAGAGACAAAAAACGCTAAAAACAACAAAAAAAAAATAGGGGGGGGGGGGATGTAAGGACGCTAGTATTCACGCATTTTAGTATTTTTCAGGTGATCAAATACTATTAATCGATTGCTCAACAATTCAGTCCCATGAAGAGATATTTAAGAATGTGAAATCAGAGTTACAAATTTCAAGCAAGCAGCAAAAAAAATCACAATACTTCCTTAAATGTCATAATCCTAACATAACGCTACATTAATCCAGTATAACAAATCACCAGACATTGTAAACCCTAATATCAGAAAAGAATTGGAGCACCGTAATTAGAATCGAAGGTCATTTTCATTGAAGGCCATTTTCATTGCAGTACACGGAGATTCTCCGGATTATCACTACAGCTCTGAGTTTTGTTGTGCTCATCAGGGGTCTCACTACTAAAAAGCCATCATCAGCCATCTCAAAAGGAAAGCCATGCAGCATTCAGTTGATTTGCACAGGGTTAAGTAAGACTGCATGTGAGAAAGTGTCCATTCAAAGATATTCTTACAGTTTCTTTGTTAATTAATTAAAAGACTGCCTCGGGACGCATAACATTGTATTCCCAAACACCTTGCAAAATCAGCATCGCCTTTCCCTCAGCAAGCAGCGCAAAGGACTGTCCGTCCGAAACGTTCGAATGACGGATCGATAAAATAGAGCATTGGAGCTGATCTCAGTGGTGATTCCAAAGGCCTTCAGGCCTGGGCAGACTGAGTCATTAGCCTGGTGTGGTTGTGCTCGCCTTCGTAGGTGACGATGAGCATCGAAGGATCTTCCAAGCACCTCCCACGTGCTTCCTCGCGGGCACCCTCTCATGCTGCTGCATTTATAGTATCCCCTGAATATATTGACATAATGTTTTAGTATGCATTTGATCATGGTAAATTCTAAGAAAATCAGCTCTTAATTGTGACCTTGACATTAAAAGATAGAAATTGCACTGGTTGTAACAGTAGAGGCATTTTTACAGTGAAAACAGCGGGAAAATGTCAATACAGTGTTGATTTAGTACGTATACTGGTTACAGTAAAGCTCAGCATTACTTAGGAGCATCGAGAAACATTGGTTAGCTACATGTAGATTGATGAGGAAGCAATCAAACGCAGATATTAAAGAAAACTAGCAACATTTTCTACTGAAACCAACGGAAAATGTCCACACAATGTTTAATGAAGCGACAAATATAGAAACATTTAGTTAGTTCTATGTACATTGTTCATTAAACAATCAAATACACTGATGCCTGCGGCTTTATTTGGTTATATACAGAATGTTAATAAAAAAAACTAGTAAACAAATCTCTGCAGTTTCATTTGGTTATATGCAGATCATTTGCAAAGCAATAAAGCAAACAAATTTCAAGAGAAACAAGAATATTTGCATTGTTCTTGCATACCACGTTGTATTGCATGTTAAGGTTCATGAGAGTATAGACTATGGTCGGACATTAGACAGGTAACTAATATGCTTGTGTTGGAAAAGTGGAAAACATGTAGTTATCCTTCTCCCATGGATTGAGATTTTTTGTTGAAAATGATTCAACCAAAAGTGGCTAGGCCAAACTTGGTTTTATCATTCATTTCCCCGCTCCACAAACGTGAATTAGGGTATGCTGGAATCAAGTGATTGATGTAATTTTGCTCCCATGAGTCATTCGTGTCTTTCTATCATGGCTGAGAAAGGTCAAACAGTGTCCGATTCCAATAGCATCTCTATGCAGCTAAACGAGCCATTGTTAAGAAGATGTTGAAAAACTGCGACTCGAGGGAGAGTGACGATTGATGTGGAATGCTCTCATGTTGAGGCACATGACAGCAATGAGTTTAATTTCACTGCATAGGTTAAGAATGTGTGGTTGGGTTTCTTGCATGGGTAGGATTAGATATCGAGTCGAAAAAGGGTTTGAACGACGGATTTGCATGGTATTATGCCCCAGTTTTATGCCTCTTCAGTTCTACACTCCTACTAACAGACATATGGCTACAAAATTTAATAAATCCACCATAGAAATATAACTATTTCTATGTTCAGAACTCCATCAATGAAGGACAGCAGCAGAGACTGATGCCTGAAAATATCAAATTTTCCACTCATGAAAAGAATATAGAAATCACCATATGTAATTTATACCTAGGATGAGGAGAACCCTTGATGGTTTCTGCCCATATTTCCTCCAAGAATACTCATCAGGAGGTATATCGGCAAGCTTGTTACTAATGGCAGGCACCTTAATGGATCTCTTCACTCTCAGCTTCCTACAAACCCCCCAAACAACACATCGACACCGTCAGCCGTCACGATACATAATAGCAAAATCAATAATTAGATAGAAATTCATGTAAAAAAAATCCTGAATATCAACCTTTTCTTAGAACAATGACATCTTCCACTGCTAGAACATTTCCGCTCCCATCCTCTCCTCTTCCGGTGCACCTCCTCCGCTGATTTTGGTGCAAATTTGATGGCTCGGACGACTGAGGTCCGCCGATTAAGTGGAATGATTTGCCGTCAAACCCGGACCATACCCGCTCGCATCCATGCTCAGTGACGACAGAAACGAGCGGGTTGTAGAAGACAAGCTCTGGGAGCAGCTGGGAGTATCAAATTTGAGATTTATGCCGCCATTATTTCCTCTTTTTAGCATTTCGGACTGGAACTTGATGTGCTGCTGAAGTTGGAAAGCATGATTCTGCTGGGCTGCTGCTGCTGGTGCTGAAGATATTGGAACTGTACCGAGGGTTGGGCGGGATTCGGTGGAGCCGAATGAATCTGAGGCACTGTTTGCTCTCCAGGAAGATCCTCTATCAAAATCTCCCGTTCGTGGCAATAAATTGGTGCAGGGATGGATTTCGCCGCTAATGCCGAATCTAAAACAAGTTTTTGACTACAAATGGAGGTGATTTGATAACTTCCCCTTCTCACTCTAGCGTGCCCTAAACCATTCCCGAGCATTGCGGCTAACTTTCTAAATCTGGAAACAGCTTCCCAGTCTCCACCAGAACGCTTCTTCTGTGCTGGACATCATCTTCCGATTTTGATGCGAGCAAACTAAGAACTCGGTGGCCGCTCTCAACGGCGGCCTATTAGCCGCTTCCACCACCTCCATCCCAACCCTAAAATACCCCCCGTCCAAATCTTCACCACTGGAAGAAGATCAGAATCCTTCCGCACTCCCCAATCAACAGCACAAAAACCATATGCGATTTATATAACTTCCCGAAAACCCTAAATCGATCACAGATGCTAGATCTCCAAAATCACCGAAAAAGCGGGCAGATGAAGGAATCTA
The DNA here is from genome assembly GCA_039583875.1 of Platanthera guangdongensis. Classification (NCBI taxonomy): domain Eukaryota; kingdom Viridiplantae; phylum Streptophyta; class Magnoliopsida; order Asparagales; family Orchidaceae; genus Platanthera; species Platanthera guangdongensis. The sequence goes on along the minus strand of CM077160.1, from coordinate 158,764,934 downwards.
CACAATCTTCCAAGAAGCCAAGGCCGCAGGAAATCGATTGCACGGCAGAGGAAGAGATGCAAAATGGAAGCGGAAAGAACAAACCTCAGCGATTCGAGGGAAACCCTAGGAATAGATTACTGCCATGGATGCCGTGCGTGAGGTTGGAGTCCTGCAGCTTGGGAGGTGTGAAGGCAAAGACCGGACGGAGAAGAAAATTTAATACTATATGATTGTAGAAATATAGCATAAAAAATTAAAAAAATAAATAAATAAACAAGATATATTAATGATATAGGAAAGTAAGAAAATGGGATCAACAAAGCAAACAGCTGAACAAGTTGCAATTAACTTTAAAGTAACAAACAAATAATTAACTATTTTCGTATATTAATTATCTTCTCTTTTTCAAGCTAAACAGCTACTAAATACTAATCAAGTAAATTATCTAAAAATACTTGCCTAGTTAATAGTTATTAAGAAAATCTTGAAGGCGTTTTAATCATGCACGATTATTTTACGATTGACACCCGTACAAATTTATTTTAAATGTAACATGCCTGAATAGTCCAATTTATAAGGGAAATATTAGGCAGTATTTATATATTATTAGATAGGACTTTAATCTTTAAAAATGTAGCGTAATTTGTTTCTAAATCCTATGACATTAGAGCTGCACGTAGCCCGCGGTCAATCAAGATATTAGATATAAAATATACACGGTCAAACGGATAGTATCCACCAGATAGACGATACTTGGTGGCCAAAAAGTCCGACCGGGCCGGCCTGGTCGGACCCGGTCCTTTTACCAACCGGGTTTGGCCCGGCATAGTTTGAACTAGGCCGGGCTGGGCTGGGGCTCTCTCTCAAACAGGGAGTCCGGTTAGGCCCTTCAGGCAGAGCCGACCTGAATTCAAAATGCGGGATTTAATCTCGCCTATGATTAAGCAGGATTTTAATATGATTAGGCGGGATTAGTGGGTATTTTAATCCCGCCTAATCATTGGCGGATTAAAATCCCGCCTGGCGGGATTAAAATCCGCCTGGCGGGATTTAGGGTTTTTAATCCCGCTAGGCGGATTTCTGCTTAGCCCGGTGCCGGGCTAAGGCTAGCCCGGCGCCGGGCTCAGGCTAGCCCGGCACCCGGGCTTGCCCGGCCCGGCCCGGGCAGCCAACAAAAATGGGGGACAGGTAAGGGCCCCAGGCCGGCTTGGCCCTGGCCGTTCTTCCCGGGCCGGGCCTAGCCAGGCTTTTGCCGGCCGGGCTCGGGCGGGCTTTCCAGGCCCGGACTATTTGTCCATGACTACCCGATAGTTACTAATTAATGTAGCCTAAATTAAATACATTATTCGTTAATTAATATGAAAAAGACTTATATATTACGTTTTAATTTGGCAGTTGTTAAAAGCACAATAGTTTGCTAGCCGCATCACACTTTCACCTAATTTTTCGTATTTTGGAAATACATCTTGTACATGCATTTTTAGAAAAGTGTTCAACACAAAAGTTGTATATCTTCACGAGATCTAAAATTCGGTGAACATTTTTTCTAAAAATGCATATACAAGACGTATTTCTAAAAAGCGTGAAATCTAAGCGTATTTCAAAGTACGCCTTCATACATGTATTTTTATGAAAAATGTTCAACACAAAAGTTGTTGATATCGTCGAGATCTACAATTTTCTTGTTCAACATTTTTCCTAAAAATGCATGTATAAGAAAATATTTTAAAAGCACGAAAAATTATGAAAAAATATGATGCATCTAGCTAAAATTGCGGTGCTCATAACAATTTCTTTAATTTTTTGTAAAAAAATAATAAACATATTAAATAAAATTTAATAAATTAATAAATTAATGCGAGCCCTCAAAAATATCGCTCATATGACTGATAAAGTCAAAGCATTTGTCGAAAATACAAATGATATGACTAATGAGGTATAACCAATAAGTACTGTAGTAGTTTTTTTTATTTTATGAATTTTATTATTATTTTAATTTGAAAGATAAGATATAATGATTTAAATAATCATTATTTTTTAAAATTATATTTATTATTTTGAATGATTGACCAAACGAGAAATTTGTTAAATATTATATATATATTATATCCTACATAAATGAAAACATTTGTTTGCTACACTGCGAGGGGTTACATCTCATCTCCGATTTTTCCCCTCCGTCATTTTTTAATACAAGAAGTCGTGCACGGAAGACCCCGTGCGGGCAAGCGACATTGGTCTGGGGTGGATGATATTGTCGGGGGAGGAGACATTTGTCGGGGGCGGCGACATTGATCGGGGGCGGCGACATTGTCGGGAACAACGACAATAGTTGGGGGGCGGCGACATTGGGCGGGGGGGGGCGTCGACATTGACGAGGGCGGCGACATTTTGCGGGGGCGGCGACTTGGCGAGGGCTGGGCAACATTGGTGGGGCGGCGAGTAGGGAATAAGAAAAAAAATTATGCAAATGAGTAGGAGAATAAGAAAATTTATGATCAAATGACAAAAAAAACATACAAATGAGTAGATAAATAAGAAAAGAGGGGGTATTTTGGCATTAAAAGTTACAAACATGGTTGAGGGGTATTGTTGGGAAACGAATGTTACACCATGGCTCTTTTGGAGTTTGCATAGTATAAAGATAAAAAAAAATTAATTTCAACCTGTGGCTGCCTGCGGAGGCCGCGGTTGCCTCACCGGTCCAACCGTCGGGTTGCTGGACGCTGACGCCATCGGCGGGGAATAGACGGAGGCGAACCCTGACGGTACGTCTCCCCCCACCCCCTGTCCATCTCCTCCTCCTCCGCTTTAATTTTACCTTCCTACCAAAGTCTAAGTTCTAATTATTATATTTATATATATTTATGTATATTAGATTATATATTATTATATTTATTTATATATATATTTCATATATTTATATTATTATTTGTACGAGCATCTTCGCAGGCTGCGTCCGTGCTCGATGCTCTCTGGCGGCTTTCGGCCGTATCAGGCGGGCTTCGCCCGCCTGCGCACGGGTTTCACCAGTGTTTGATGCTTCGGGCGTCTTCGGCCGCATAGAAGCGGGTTGCCGCTTCCACACAATCCATCATCTTGGCGCCACACCAGCCATTCGCGGCCCCCAGAGCCCTATGACTTCTCCCGTGCTCGATGCGTCGTTGCGGGCTGCGCCCGCATCAAAGCGGGATGCGCCGCATCAAAGTGGGATGTGTTGCATCAAAGCGAGATGCACCACATCAAGACGGGCAGTGACCACAATATATACATATGAGTACTCAAAATGACTGTAAAAAAAATAAATCAATATTACAGCGAAAGTGAGGTGGTAGCATCGGAAGCGGGGCGACATTACAAGGACGGTAGCAGCGGAAGCGGGGTGGCATTACAAGGACGGTAGCAGCGGAAGCGGGGCGGCCGACGCCTGCGGGCTCGCCGGCACCGGCCACCCTGGGTTCGTCGGCTTCCGCGTCGGCGAACCCTGGGAGCTGGTGGCCGGTGAGCCCGCAGATGCCGGCCGCTGTAGTTTAAAAAATGTTTGCAACAAACAGCGGCTGCGGCGGCACTACACGTCGCCACTGCTGTTCGTTTTTTAAAGCAAGGCGGCTGCGGGCTCGCCGGTGCGAGTATATATGATATATATATTGATAGAGACAAGTTCAATTTATGATATATATATTGAGAGACGTTCATTTATGATATATATATTGATGGAGACAAGTTCATTTATGACATTATTGAGGAGTGCGCTTAGCCTACTCCCCATGATCCCACCATCCAAAATGGAGAT